>JAPMOB010250044.1:0-38166 GCA_029875015.1 Lepomis gibbosus | reverse complement strand
CTCTACCGTAAAACACAACGTTTAGGCGCCATCGATTTTGAAGTGTGGATAGCGCGACTGTGCCTTTCTGAAGCGCAGATAACTATCGGTGATGATAGCACATAAAAATAGGGGACACGACACATCCCTAAATCTCAATAAACAAAATACCAACGGAAAGCTGGGGCAAACAAGCTTTTGTGACCGAAACATTTTTTGTGCATGACCAATTTCTTTAAGTCGAAGTTTCGTATTTACTATCTTTTTCGTATAACCTGAACGCAGCACAACGTTAGCTCAGTAGCCGCCCAGCAGTAGCAAACAATATGAACATGTAATGAGTTTCGTTTCTTCCTACATTATGGCACCTAATTGTAACAATATTAAGTATCCGAAATACCAATACGGTGACACGGGGCATTTTAACCTTCGTTACTAATTGACTAATGTGATTAATTTGAAGTTATATCACAATACTTTGGCATTATTTGCTAACGTTAGCCAGCCTAGCATGTCCGCTAGCTAAAAACTCTCCCATTGGTTTTATTATTGCCATGGTTATTTCCTCCAGCTCTGACTGAAGATGTAGACACACCCCAGACCTGTCTGGCACAATAACAGGTATCTGGAAAGGCAGTGGGCTATACTTAACCAGATATTTTAGTTGGTGATCCTATTGAGTTTTTAAGTGGTCTTGGCACGTAACTAACGTTAAGGTTTAGTTGGTGTAACTCTCGGCACCAGGTATCTCTCCCGGTGACACGCACTTTCCTGCAAGAATGTTAACGTTAGCGTCATTACAGTACCGTCTGATCGGAGTCTGTAGCTGTTAACGTTAACTAAACTTTGTGAACTAATGATAGTTGTTTTGAAACTATCAGGTTTGCTTCTATGACTGCCAAAGTACTTTGTGCCATCTTTTCTTTTCCTTGTTCCAAAAGGCACATTGTTGTAATATCGCCCTTCGTTTTACTAAATGCGTCATGTTATACGTGGGGAATTACATGTCATTTAAGTTATTAATGGAAGAGAAATGTAGTGAATTTGAGGGGTGTTTTCTTCATTTATCTCAGAGTAAACACAAGATTGATGGCTGTCTATACGCACACAGTTTTCAGAAAAGTACAGTTTGTTTTACATGTTAGTATTGTTAAAAGCTGAGCCTCATACAGTGTGTGACAAGTCAACAGGATGCAAGAAGACAGCAGGCAAACAGTTACTTGCATTCCACGCAAAAGCATCGCCACCTGTCCTCACTGTAGTTGGGAAACCTCTCTGCGTCAACTGCGCTGGAAGTGTCCGTAGTCAAGTGTCATGAGCCTGAGTTGTAGGACAAAACCTGCATAGGTTTAACAGGTCACAGAACCCTGTGGTCCGATGTTTTGCCTGATGAGTTTTGACTCTGCACAGATACATAACCTACTGTATGTGGCCTGTCACTCTTCATCATCACAGTTCTCTCTTGCATTCTTGTCTTCATCATCATTTGCAGTGCTTTCCTCATGCTGTACGCTACAGCCCTAACTGTGAGGAGGGAGAAGATATGATGCGCTGACCACATAGTCACAAACTGACCAATCCAAGGTATGTTGTCGGTGGCTTGTTTTTACCAGTAGTCCGATTTCTTTCTTAAATGTACACAGCTGTTATCAGTGCACTTGTTCCAAACCCTGCCTAGATTGTGGGCCAGAGAGAAAGTGCTGTGCCTTTTAATGTATTTCAAATTTGCGTTAAACATTTGATTTAGAATGACAGCAGCTATCGACAGCCCCACTGCCATCTAGTTGAATTATTGAAGTTAAAAAGAGATGAAGAAGTGCAATTCTTTTGTCTAAGATCCATGCTGTTCATGCAGAGATGCTAACTCACAACTACTTAAGGGGATCTGCACAAACTTGCACACGTCAAAGTCAGTTTGGTCTTGTAGAGTACTACAGGAAAAAGTTGTACAAATCTCCAGAGGGAGTTGTGGGACATTTAAGTCAGTGTCAGCTGGGGAAGAAGACTACAAGTCTAAAAATTAAAAATAGTCTGGGGGTGTGGAGTTAGAAAGAATTTAGCTACCCAGGCCTGTTTTTCATGTGAGACTGAATATTTTACTGAGAGTTTTATTTTACTGTCACTGGTAGACAGAAGGAAATGCCACTGAAGTGAACATATGAAGATATATATTCATAGAGACAAATAGTGCTGTAAATTCCACAGTGGTTGCTAGTCATTCCGGTTAGGTGGAAAACAGGAACAAGACGATTATTAAAAGAGGTGGGGTGACAGACGTGCTACCAGGTGACCTTGTTGATATGAATATCCACCCAGTTATCCGGGATCAGACAGCGCCAATGTTTCATTTTTAACCAGTGTTTCGTTTCCTTAGGTACACATTTGGCTTCACAAGTGACACACTATTTGGGCATTAACAGGATTATTTGGTAACAGCAAGCCAGGAATGTGAAACTTAAGGCCACAGCTCCTGTCCCCTCCCATTCTCTGTGACATAACCACCACATGCTGCTCCTGTTTTGTTTTCCCTTCTGTTTGTCACTGACATCCACTTAAAGACTAATTTGGCATTTTTTCATTACCATGTCATCTGGTAAGTACAGTATCATTAATGTTGTGGCTCAGCAGATATCATTTGAACATAAAAACAGATTTAGTGCCTCAGACAAATAGGCCCCCTATGTCAAAAACATAGCTGCTCTACTGCAACCTCAGTGTTTGTTTGCATCATGGTCCCTGACTTTTTGTAGTGTTTTATGTGTGTATGGTGAGGCTAACCCATTTCCTGGAATATGAGAGTGTGACTGTTGGCCAGAGAAAGCCATAGACTAGAGTGAGCTTGTCAGTCACTTTCAGTTTCATTTCTTTGAAACAGAATGAAACTCTACATCAGAGGAGGAGTAGCAGGCAGAGAGGGAGGGCAGTTTATAAGCTTAAACATTATGGTTGCGGGTTTAGATACTGTTGTTCAAGTTCTGACGGAGATGAACTGCCGATCTTGTAACTTGAAAGAATAGGTAAGATACACCCTGTGTTCTGTTCTTATTCTTGTCACTTTGTGCTGATGTGTCTAGTTTATCCATGTGCTTCTGTGGACAGTATTCGGAAATGTCATTCTATGGTAAAAAGATACAGTATATAGATTTCATTTTTGGCAAGCTGGGGTAGTGTCATAGATGGGTCGATAAGTGTAAGCCATTTGAACTTTGTGTCATGCCAAGCTCTCAGCTGTGTGTCTGTAGTCATAAACAAACACTAATGGTACATTGGGTGTGCCTCTGTTGGAAAATGATCCACCTTATTTATTATTGTGCTTAAATTACCACTGTGTTGGCTGTCGTGGAAATTATATTCCTGGTGAGGGGTTGAGCAAAGAATTGAGTTTCAACCAACTGTTGTCTTTGAAGAATTTATTTAAAAAAAGAGAATAAACAGAGAAGTACTGAAACACATATACAGCTGGTCCAGAGACCTGCCGACTAGGGCAGCATCGGGCGTCTGGGCCCAAGCAAAGGGATGCATCATCATTTACACAGTCTAGGTTTCTATGTTTTGGGAAACAGAGATCCTCTCTCAGCCTTGAATGAACATTCCAGGAGAGGAGAGGAACAACAAGAGAAGGAGGACACCAAAACAATCTCACAGCTCTGACCTAAACACTAGTAAATGTGGACAGACCAACATAAGGAGTATAGGAGAGGAAAGGTTAAGGATAAAAACACAATACATATCAATAACAATAATAATAATGATAATATTAAAAGATCATACATAAAAGATTAAATGCAAGAGGACACAATTTTCTGCCGTAACATTGGCTACCTGCTTTCAAAGTGTCACCGTTTAATCTGGTAAAGGGGAAGGATTTGGTGATTTGAGCCTTCTGATGCAACATTTTAGTATTTGTCAATATTGACAAGAATATTTACCAGCACTCAGTGTTGAATTATAGTACTTTCAGTATAATGACCAAAGTGTGAAGTATAGAAATAGTCATATAAGGTCAAATGCTTGGACAGGTTGTCAGTCTTATTTTTTTTATCACATATTTCAACATCTCGACTAAATCAGGAAATAAGGATACTTTGCCTGTGATAGACAGTGTTTTTTTAGACAACTTATTGTTCAACTGCTTTTCATTCTTGAATTTTTCTTTTTAACATTGATGCATTGAGACTTGACATATTTTTGTTAATAATGATAATAAGTATTCTTGTTTTAGAAAAAAAAAACATGTTTATAATCCTTAGACCTGCAATAGCAGCTTGGTTGGTCACTTGGGGCAGCAGCCTGTAAACCAGCACTGACATATTAGGTGCGTTTCATACGGTTCTTCGCAGCGCTGACTTAACGTGTTGCATGCTGGACTTAACATAAAGCATGCTGGTTAGAAATTTTGTCCAACTTTCGCCTGCGCTGCAAAACGTCAACATGTCACATGACATTAAAACCTTGTGGGAGCAAGGAGGCTGCAGTTTTCTGAGTCCAGCAACCGAATTTGCTTTTGTCCGGCTGCACAAAGTTGGTACCACCGTTTGCCTGATCTCTATGCCTGAGGTCACTCTTTGTTTTAAGCTCACAGCTCACACATTCTGCTGGAGGTAGAATGAGTCCGACTTGATGGCAGTGTTTTAATACGCCACCACTGCCTGCAGCCCACGTTTTGCCAAAAGTCAGCCGCAGTCACTTCGAAAGAACCTATTGACATATCACCATCAAAAAAGGCTTATTTACACATTGAGCAGGTATGGAGCAATATTAGGATTAATTCAGAGTTTTGTTTTTGGCAACCTTATGAATGTAATTCCAATAAAAACTCCTTATATCTCTGTATTGGTCCCCACCCACACCTGAGATAAATACCTGACTCTGTAGCTGCTATACCACAAAGTTGAGTCATAATTGTTTGGGAGTTAACAAGCATCTCTTTCATTAACACATAGTATGTATGCATAGTATGTAAGGTTAACTAAGGCTTCACCAATTTTGAAAATTTGTTTGTGTGTGTGTGTTTTAAAGCACATTACTTATTTATATCTTATTGGTGAGAGCACAGACTATTTGCAGTGTTTATCTTTTAATGGTATTCTCTGTTTCCTATGATAGCATTACTCAAGATGGAGAAGGTTCTGGGGAATATAGTGGCCATGGTGAGGCAGCACCCGGCTGGGATCCCCCTGAAAAAGCTGGCTGTATTATACAGCCAGACATACCACAAGAACCTGACTTTATCCTCCATTGGCTTCGACTCAATGGCTACCCTGGTAGCCTCTCTGGATGATTATCTGGTTGTGGAAGATGAAATGGTGTTTCACAGATCTCACAGCTGTGCGAAGCGGGTTGGAGCTAGGGCATCCACAAAAGCTGCAGAGGACAGCGAGAATGTGGAGGAGGTTCTGGGGAATATAGTGGCCATGGTGAGGCAGCACCCTGCTGGGATCCCTCTGAAAAAGCTGGCTGTATTATACAGCCAGACATACCACAGGAACCTGACTTTATCCGCCATTGGCTTCGACTCAATGGCTACCCTGGTAGCCTCTCTGGATGATTATCTGGTTGTGGAAGATGAAATGGTGTTTCACAGATCTCACAGCTGTGCAAAGCGGGTTGGAGCTAGGGCATCCACAAAAGCTGCAGAGGACAGCGAGAATGTGGAGGAGGTTCTGGAGAATATAGTGGCCATGGTGAGGCAGCACCCTGCTGGGATCCCTCTGAAAAAGCTGGCTGTATTCTACGGACAGACATACCACAGGAACCTGACTTTATCCTCCTTGGGCCACGGATCCATGGCTAGCCTATTGTCCTCTCTGGATAGTGATCTGGTTGTGAAGGGAGCACTAGTGTTCCATAAAGACCATCAACATGACAGTAGAGCTGGAGCTGCTGCTGGGGCATCAGCAAAAGTTACAGAAGACAACAAGAGTAATGAGAACGTTCTGGAAAATATTGTGGCCCTGATGAAAGAACATCCCAATGGGATTCCTTTGAAGGAGGTGGCTATAGTCTACAGCCAGAAATACCACCACAACCTGGCCTTGGCCTCTTTGGGCTTCAAAACTATTTCCTGCCTGGTAGAATCGCTAAAAGGAGATCTAGTTGTGAGCGGGGATGTGGTGTTCCATAAGATCCACCAACCTGTAGCTGGGAAGTCAGGAAAAGCTACAGAGGACAGCAGGCCTGCAACACCACAGATAAAGAAATCACTTGTTGAGAAGAGTAACGCTGCTAGTGTTACCATGCCACAGCTGGATTTCAGCTCTCGACATGTGCCTCCCACTCAGGCAGGAATTAACTTTTTAGGTCCTTCTTTGATTTCTACTGACTCTTTATTCTGTCTTCCTGTTAACCCACTCTTTACTAAGTCCAAGCCAGCTGAGAAACTGACCCAGCCGCAGCTGTACCAGAGGATTATAGAGGTCAGTTACTGTGTATCCACAGATATATAGACCAATGTTTTTAGGTTAGGTGTTTACTCTGTTAGCATTTGTTTATAATGTATATTTAGCAGTGAAGCAACAATTCTTCCTAGTTGTGACTTGGACTGTGCATGTTTTATCCAAACATGATGCAAATTACCCAACATTATCCAATACACCATGACAGAAGGGAAGTAGATTTAACATATAAACATTTCACATAGGTTAGACATGGGGTTTAGAATCTGCAGTGCTACTGAGGCTGTTGCTAGCGTGTTAGCAAGGCACCACACATCCGGCAAACCAAAGTTTAAAACATGCTTGTTACTCTCAAATGAATTGAACGGTCTTTCAGTACATGGACATCAGAAAGCTACCAAATCTAAAAATACTTCTAAAACCTTATTTGTGTCAGAAAACCCACCAGCCTTATCCTTTGCCTATTGCTTCACCACAATCCCAGTACATGCAAACAAGGCGTATCATTTAATTGGTGTAATGCCACCATGCTATGCAGGGAACCGCCCTGAGAGACTGTGAGGACTGGAGGTTAATAGTTTCCCAATAGCAATTATGTTTGCCCTAACCCCCTCCTAGCAGGTTCATTTGGCTATGAGTAATGTAAACAGTGGAGCCGCTTGTCAATAGTTCAGTCACTTATAAGACGTTAAGACATAAGAGAAGTAGTGTTGCTCAGCCCACTGCTTTGAAATATTGTTAAACCTTTGTAATGTGGGCCTTAAATATCTCAGTTCAAAACAGTTCACTTCAAATTGCCAACTATGTCAGACACGGACATACTAATGGTGGGAGCATGGTGTTGATAGTAGTTTTGCCTTTGTAATCAACTTTGGCTGAGATAGAAAGTCAAGGTAGAAGGTAGTTTGTGTTTAGTGAAAAAGCTGATAATCAAAACTGACCTGAAAAAATCTTGAAAAGCTTTAAAAGGTATTAAACTAATAAGTTTGATATAGCAGTAGTTTGAATTTGGATGTTGGATTGTGCCTTTATCGTACTAATCCAAAAACTGACCTTTGACAGCTAATAAAAAGTTAAATCTTTGTGTGCTGTCGTATGTAAACCACCTGGTCAGTAAAATGCTTTGATGTGTTCCAGGTGATAAAGAAGTACCAGCTGAGTGCTCCATCAATGGACCAGCTCCAAACCTGCTATTTTCAGCTGTTTGGTGAACAGCTTCCTCTCAAACAGTACATGTCTCTGTATGACAACTGGGAAGCTGGCGCCAAGAAGTTGCCAACTCAATCTGAAACAGCAGCAGATTCCAAGACTGTTGCATTGCAGACAACTGCAGGTACCCTAACATGATGACATTCAGTTTCATGCACAGAAAACAAAGATTACCACTTTTCCATGCTTACAAAACAAATATGTGTTGCCATATCCTTCCACAGCCGCACAGGATCTTACAAGAGAGCCTGAAAAAGAGCAGCTGCAACAGGCCGTGGTGTCCAACTTCCTCTCTGCGTCTGATTTTCCAGCGCTGGGGTCAGATGTGAACTTGATGAAAGAGCAGAAGAGCAAAATGAGAAATGCAACCAAGAGGGAGGACAGTTCCCCCGTGTTCAGGGAAGCATATTACGCCCAGCTGAGAGAGGTCCATGGAGGTAATATGCGAGCAGTAGAGGCAATCGAGGAGGATGAGGAGGATCTAAAAGGGAGGAGGAGGTACAGGGTCCTGGATCAGGATACCGTCAACAGTCTGGTGGAAGATGTGATACGAGAAATCGCTGCAGAAGGAGACCTGGTCACCAAAGACAAGGTGAGGAGGAAGAGCACAGAGTTTGCATCTTGAAGGAATAGATCGACATTTTGGATTTCACTCAAGTCTGTACAAGTCTAAACACCTGTTTGTGTAAACCCTCCCGTAAACCCTTCATATTTAGCAGGCAGACGTGAGAATCGCATTGATTTTCACATCTACGCCTTTTGGAAGACAGCGAATAAGCATATTTCCCAAAATGTCAAACTGTTCCTCTAGAGTGAAATATATTGACTATGAACTTGCAAGTCCAGATTAAAGGCTTTACAACTTTACTACCACAGATAAAAATCCTCTTAAAACACTACAATCCCCATTCATCACCAACTGTCTTAAAGGTTGTCTATCCCACGGGAGACATAGATAGAAATATATTGATTAACCAACCAAATAACAATCATGCAAAACAACTTGAACACAACAATGAATGGTTTCCATTAGTCCGTGGACCGATTTTATCGTCATGTGTTACATTTGTGAATTTATAAAACTAACTTATGTTCTGTATTTCATTTCATCATTGTCCTCAGGTGATATCCAGGGTTTGTGAGCTGATGCAGATTCCTTCCTTGGAAGCAGGAAGGATAAAGCCCTGGAAGATTCCGGCTCTCAAAGACCTTCAGTACGTCATGAGAGAGATCACCATGTTCATAGAGGTTGGTAAACATGCATTTACTAATACTAGTTTTAATCTGGATGTTTTGGGGCGACTAAAGTCTTTTTTTCTCATTCTGTCAGTCTACTGAAGCAGTGACATCCATCTGTACCCTGTATGAGCTGGGCCAGTCACTGGCAGGCCTGAAGGACAAGAAGCACTACGAAGAGCTGAACCTGGGGCCCCTCTGCAAACTCCCAATCATCCACCGCATGTTCAAGATTGACAGTAATACTAAAGATGATGATATCCACCAGATCGAGACCATAGACATCTTGAAGGTATGACTCACATGGCAAATGACACAGGGATCTATGTGATGAAACTGGTACTAAATATTCACAAACAAAGTGTAGATGATATTTTTTGTTAAGTTTTGTAGATTGAGCTTTGTATTTAAGCTTTACATTTTTGACCTGTGGGTTGCGGATATGTTTGAAGATGATGCAATATTAAGGGACCTTTTATATTCTTTTATTCATTTTTTTAACATTTCATTAAAGCTACTAGAAACCAGATTTCATAATCTCCTAATTTGTATTTATTGGTTATCTACAGTGCAAAGCATCTGAGATTATAAAAAAATACTACACATTTCTGGAGAAAGCCCAGAGGAATCCCACAGCCGCAGACTTCATGTTTAAGCCACATGTACCTGGGTTGAAAATGCTACAAAGCAGCCTAGTTAGTGCTATATGCTGATCATTAACAACACACCTGAGAAAACGTGACCAAATCAGATAAACCTAACAATGCAAAACACAAAACGACAAGCGCAAAACTAAGACCAGGAAAGAGCAGTGTTCCATATTTTAGGCTTTGAGATCTATTCAAAACAAAGCAACAGGGAAGTGTCACTGATGACGTTTCTATTATGTGACGACAGGAACATCCACACAGTTTTTACTTATTTACCTACAAAGTCAGTTTCCTGTAGCTTTAGGTGTGTGGGTTCTGTCAAACCTCACATTTAATTATTGCATGTGTTTCTCTTTCCATTGTTTAGCAACTTCGCATTTTTAGGAAGAAGCAGACCAAGCCAAAAGTAGACCTGGCTGAGTTCATGAAGTATCTGGCTGACCACTACAACTGTGAATCTCCTTACGAGCTGGGAATCAGGATACATAGCGTTGGGCTGCCCATAGCGGTAAGAGACACGACCTACTGCAACACATACATCCTAATGTGAATCTCCACCTTTTAAAGTGTTAACTAGTCGGATCTCAGTTTCCTCTGATGGTAAGTGTGATACTATATTGGCAAAACAGATAAATAAAATGATCCATTGAAATAATCAGTAGTTTCGAATTTTCATTGCCTGACCTTGTCTGTGTACAGAGACAACAGTCTAAAACCTTTTTTAGAGCTCCTAGACAGTGCACAAATTACCTCACCCCTGCTACTATGGTGTGCATGAAAAAATTGGCTGATAAATGTGTGCATGCTGCTAGTCCACCACTGTGTACACTATGGTGAAACCATCATGGGGAGTCATCGCATCTATGAGTATTTGCACACAGGTTAACTGAAAACGGCTGTGAATGCAATGCTGAGAGGGACTGAAACCTCAACAAATCATAGTTAATTATCTGATGGACATACAGGGGTACAGCTGACATGAAAAATATATAATTCTATAATAACACTTCTTTTCAGACCCTAATAAAAGTGAGTCGTGGTGAGCATGCCCTCTTGGAGCAAGCCAGGGAGGTCATCCAGAAGGAGCTGGAGGAGGAGACCTACGAGCGTCTGAGAAAGATAAAGAAGAGCGTGTTGGACCCAATGCAAGGAGCAGATTACTTCTCCAACGCAGGCAGCATGGACCTCCGGAAAAAGTACATTTCCATGGCAGCAGCCGAGGTAGCGCTGGAAGTCTTCTCAAACGCAGAGGGGGTGTTCAGTCCCAAAATGGCTAAGGTGGGTGCTACACACTGCAAATGTATACTGTTAATGAATCGGATGCTTCCTCAGATACTGATGCATCAAAAGAGCTCAGTGGTTATGACACAGAGTTCGTGTGTTTTGCTGCTTCACACTGCTGGGTGCTTCTCACCATGAGCCATGTTGGACAACAAGGAGTTACAAAGCTGGTCTCCATTTCTGAGCTCATTAACAAAATGTCACCCTTTATAATCTCCTAATCCCCAATAAAGGCATCAAAAAAGAGTCACTTTTAGCTTATGAATACTGGCTAGACTACTAAATTTTTGGCTTAACTCATTTTGACAGCTGCCTTCGTGTTAAGGGCCCATCTTTGTCCTGGAGAATTTCTCCTACTTATTCATTCTAAAACCAGGTCAGCGTGCTATCATGAACACCTCCATTCACTTATCCCTCCTCTGTCTGTCTTCAAACATCATCATGTCCTCATATGGAAAGTTGGAGCACACAGTTGTGGCCACATCATTGTATGTGAGGTTCCTTAATTAGAGCATTAAACCAAGAACAGCCTCAGACCAAAAGTACACACAAATATTGGACAGGGGTGTAAAGATTTGTGTAAAAGTTTACATTTTATTTAGAACAAATACAAAGACCCCTTCACACACAATCACAGCAATAAGATAAGTTCCCAACTCCTTTTTCATAACAAAGGACAACAAAGACAGCACTGTGTGCCAGTCCAAATTGGCAGAAAAAGGGCAAAGATGTTAAACAGGTTTCATACTTGCCAAATTTAGCAGAACAGCTAAGCATTTAATAAAGTCTGTGCAGTAAAGCTTAAAAACCTTGTTACATGTTTATACATTAACGCTAATTAAATGTAATGAAAGCTAGAAGTGTTTGCCAGAGAAACACCTTGTGCTCATTTTATCTCAGTTCTCAATAGTCATTTGTGATCTCATGTCAGTGATTACTGTGTCTCTGATAAATACGTTTGTTTCATTTCTAATCCAGCACATTCAGAGCTTCCTGCTGCAGGTGTCAGGTAACCGGTTGGCAAAGGCTCTGTTTCAGCTGGCCATCTGTGGAGGCTCCATGGCTGTCCCACAGGACCTGGTGCTGAAAGACAAGCCATCCAAAACCACCGAACAAACTACAAAAGAGGACGCACTCACCACCTCCCCCCTCCCCAGTGAAGGTATTGATGCGGTGTTTCTACCACGCACTGATAATGTCTTCTAACGATGGATCCGCTCTGTGTTAGCCTATGGTACAAAACATTTCTGTTCCGTGTCTCTCAGCCAAAGTGAAGCAGTACCTTAAAGACAGCCTGTCCTCCCAGAACTCAACCATCACTTTGGCCCACGTTGCCTCTTTGGAAAAGAAGTTGACCAAACACTTCCAGGTCAAAGATTTCCCATCTTTAGAGCAAGGCAACTTTCTGGAGTTCCTGGTTAAACACACGCAGGTATGCGTTGTTCTTTCATCTCTGAAACCTTTTAGTTTACTGTTTATTCCCTGTATTCTCTGTCTGGATGAGTGTGAAATATAGATAGGGAGAATAGTGCACTGCTTTCAAACAGTTTGTCTCTGGTTGTGTGCAGCTGCTGCAGGACACACTGGGGTCTGCTTTGATTTTGGGCAGTGGCAGCATGGAACTTGCAAGCAGTGGCTTCAGACCCACCAGACAAGACGTGTTTGAGTTCATTAACCAGTGTGGCGACATAACCTCCACTGATCCAGATGATGTGAGTGATTTAAAGACACAAAGTTGTCACAAAGTTCTAAAGTGTCACGATTCTTTCTCTGTGAAAAAAAATCTTCTACATGGTGACAGGAAAATAAACATCCAGCTTTGCTTTTTTTCCAGCTCTCCCATATTGAGTCAGCACTAAGGTCCCACTACAGGGTCCGAGATAGTCGCGACCTGGGCTATGGCACTCTGCAGATGCTGGCTGGCCTGGTCCAACGGCAGAGAGGGCTGGGTGGAGGAGGACTAAGCCCGGTCTACTACGAGTCAGCCCTGTATGCCAAACACAGCAAATCAAGGTTAGCATTGTATTGTCAGTTACAGATTGTAAGATAGCCCTGATGACATAAACTAATTTGTAAAGCTCCATCATTTTCCAGCCTCTATTTTATCTCTGCTTTCTTGTCTCCAACATCCCTCCTGCGAACAGTGCTGAAAGTGGGTGTGAGGCAGTGGGGCGCCTAGGCGAGATGTCCAAGGCCCAGGCTCTGGCCAGCTTGCTCTCCTGCCCTCTGTTGGAAGATTTAAGTGAGTGGAGCCAGTGGGAGCTTATCTTTAAACCCCTTGGCTCCCTCAAAGACTTCATCGAAAGAAACGCAGGTAGGAGTCAGCCACAAAGATTTTATGTATGGCTAGATAATTTGTAGATAGATGCACTACCCCTCTTCTTCTGCAGTAAATTCTGCTCAGTTTTTCTCAAACATGCCTATTCAATGCAGATAAAATTGTTGTAAATTAAACTTTTAATGTCATAGTGGGGAAATGTGATTGTTTCTGCAACACTAGTAGGATAGAGCTGTGGGATATGTACTTAACATTGCCAAATAATATATAATAAATTAGTATTTATTTCCAACACAGGTAATACAGGCCTGGCAGCGTTGGAGGTGAGGCCAGGTTTGCTGCTCAGGATCACCACACACACAGGAGACAAGCATTTCTCCAGTGCTGCCATGACCCTGGACCCCGTCGGTACAGCCGGCCACCTTGTGTCCATGGTGGTGGCTGACGGGGTCGTCAATGCTCCCACCGCCCTCCTGGCCAATCACATGCAGAGCTCCCTGGCAGCAGCTGTGGCTAAAGAAGGTAGTGATGCATCGGAGTTGGGAGATTTAAGTCCACTCCTGATTCCTTTCTGATTCACTTCATAGTGAGGAGATATTAACAACTGGAATAACGCATTGTGTTGCAAATCCCAGGGTGATTGTGTCCTCAGTACTAAAATAAGTTGTATTCTTTAGATTTGTCCCAGGCTGAAGAGGACGTGTCTTGTTACAGCAGAGTAGCCAAATTCCTCTTGGCGTGTTTGACACGAATCCCCACCAGAACCTGCCAGGCTCTTTTGCAGCAGGTCAGTATCACTGCATTGCCCAAATCATACACCTTCTGTTATTTCTAGATAGAAGTAATGTTTAAGCTTTGTTTGGATTTTAGTGTAAAAACGGTGAACACAAACAGTCAAAGTGGATGTTGTTAATTTCATCCCATGGCTTCTTAATAAGGCTTGCAGGAAATAGAAGGTCAAGCTCCGATATCCCAGAACCAATCCCGTCTACTTGAAATCTAATCAGTGCTTTGAATAATCTGTGCATTTCGGCTTAAAAGAAGTCCAGCGGGCGTATAGAATCATTAGATGTTATGCACAACACTTAAAAAAACAGACTTGTGTGTGTAAAGAGTAAAGATATTGATGTTTTGATTTCTTTTGAATGTGGTGTTTAATCAGGAAACATTCTGTCCCACTAAACAGATGGAACACAGCTTTAAATAAACAAAACACAAAAAGCTGTAACAACATTTCAGTGTGTCCTCAACCAAAAGAGTGGGCAGTTTTAGCCTGTGAATTTAATCTGCTCTCCTAAATTGCTGAGGAGGTGGTAGTTATCAGTCTTACAGTTGTCATGCCAACTGCCGACTTTTCCAGCAAGCCGGCCTGTTCAGATAGATACAGAATCTTGGCTTGTTGGGCATTTTAGCCTTACTACAGTTTGTGATAAAACTCTCTCCTTTACATTAGACATCATTATATCCCATTTTCACCTTTTTGGTTTTGCAGCTACTATTACAACAAAGTTTGCTAAACAAAATGTCAAGTGGTGTGATGACCAAATGAAGTGCACTTCTGGTGAAACTGATTCCAAAATTTTGTGTGTTTTCCTGCGTGAATGTGACCTTCAGGTGTTTTTGGAGCCTTTCTCCCGGGTCTTGGGCCAGGCTAAATCTAAACAGGTCCTGATCACTGTGGCCCAGTCTGACTCAAGGGACATGAACTGCCTGCATCGGCTGGGCATCCTCCTAGGCATCACAGACTGGGTCAAAGACTACCAGAAAAAGCTGAACCCACCGCAGAGCCAAATCTGCAACTCATACTCAGCGCATGTGGAACAAGCCAAGGTCAGAATACAAGTCAGAAAAATAGAGAAAAACAGTACTCAGAGCGTACTGGATGAGTCATATTTGAAACTGACTGTCAACACAAGTGCTTTTAAATGTGTGGACCTTGGACACATAATATTTTAAACATACAGTGTTGACTGCATCTTTCTTTGGATCCACAGGAAGTGATCTTTTTTACATTATGAGCACAAGCATCTATGAAATAAACAGAGAAGGAACAGATCCCAGTGTAACTAACTAGTGATCTCAGGGTAGTGTAATACCAGAACACTAATGCCAAGACCATACAGCGCTTACAGCTACAGGCAGCCACTCAAAACTGTTTCTGAGCCTCATTTATAACTTTGGTTTGCAAACCTTAATAGATTCAGTTAAACTTAATTTATATGGCGCCATCTCATAAAAAGAAGTTATCTCATTGCACTTTTCATATAGTGCAGGTCCAGATCCAACACTTTCCACCATGAGTAAGCACTTGGTGACAGTGTCAATGTAACAACTCCTTTTTAGCAGGTAGAAACCTCAACCTAGACTCAGAGTAGGCGGCCATCTACCTCGACCTGTTGGGTTAAGAGAGGGGGTGTGAGAGGGGAGGAATGAGTGAGAGAGAGAAAGAAAGCGCAGGTGGAAAGAGAGCACACAGTAGCCCAACAAAGAGATTGCAGGTGTCGAGCAGGAACTTGACAGCAGTAAATCTGAACTTGATCTTGAACTTGGAAGTCCCCTTGGCAGTCTAGGCCTGTAGCATCAAAGTTAAGGATGGTTCAGGGCTCACCTGAGCCGCCCTAACTAATATGCTTTATCAAAGCATATTAGTGCCGCAGTATTCTGGATCAGCTGGAGAGTCTTAAGGGACTTACTCGGGCAGCCTTATAATAAGGAGTTGAAATAATCCAGCCTAGAAGTAACAAATGCGTGGACTTCATCATTTTGAGACTGGATGTGCCTGATTTTTGCAATGTTACATAGGTGAAAAAAAGAGATGTGCCACTTGTGCCACAAGTGTGTTCAGACCTGATACATACAGTACATATATGGATAGCCATGTTGTACAGCTGTAAATTCATTGTGTTCCTCGGTCTTGTCTCTGTTATGCTCCTGGCAAACTTGGCTTCTGATTTTTTTTTCTTTTTTTCTTGACTTTAGTCTAATTTAATAGATTCTGAGAGCAGCAGTCTGTCAGGCCTAAATATGAGTGAAGATGAGTATCTTGAGGATAACAACGTGGACAACAGCTTTGCCTCCTCCCATCTCAATCAGAGCCTACAACAAGGTGACTAAAAGTAGTACTAAATTTTCATTTCTTACTACATAAATACATAATAAAGGTCTGTGCCAGTTTCCCTTTCTTATTTTGTAATTGCTAAATGTTTTCCTTTAGTCAATGGCGAGCAAGACGAGGAGGGAGAGGATGAAGAGGAGCTGTATGAGCTGGCCTCAATTCCTAACGGAGAAAAATCAGAAGTCAGCAGTGAAGCTGAGGGAGGCCAGGGTGAGGAACAGTCAGAATCGTCTGATTCTTACGAAAAGGCTGCTGCCAGCTGCCAAGCAGAGACCACAGTAGATCTACAAAGAGCTGTAATTGAGGACATCAGGTTTGTGCTTATACTTCCAGCCTTTACAATTACCTACACTATGTCCCTTAAAGTATCATGTTTTTGTTTCGGCAAATGTGGTTCCTAAAAAATTACTGAGCTATACTTCTGTCTCTTCTTTTTTTCTAACAGGAAGAGCGAGTTTGGGATTGGTGTGGAATTGAACGCTGAAGGCCAGAAACTGATGCAGGTCCACCAGGACAGGCTGGGCCGCAGTTTGGACCGCCTCTCCACCGAACTCTACAGCAAAGACACGCACTTTGTCCTGGAACTCATTCAGGTGGCTTCTAAAATATTTAGACCCTTAAAGATGAAGTAAAAGTACAAGTAAATACTCAGTTATTGTGAAACATATTTCTTCTTATGACTTTGGACATTTACCTCACTGTTTTTCTTTTTTGTTAATTTATTGTAGTTAAAAGCATTGCGCCACTCTTACCAAACATTTTGAGCTAAAAAGAACTGAAGAATTATGTAATTCATAGTAATTCAGGTGATTTTTTTCATAATTTAGGTCCTTTATATTATGATCAGGCATGAGTAATATTCTGTAAAAGTAAAAAGCCACTCGAGATTTTGACTTACTGAGTAGAATAGCTCTTCAGAGTGTCATGTCTTACAGTTGAATTACTGTGAGGTGTTCTAACCTCTTTTATTCTATTTTTCAGAATGCTGACGACAACAGTTACCCAGAGGATGGTGTTGTTCCAGCTCTGGCCTTTTGGGTGGAGAGAAACTGCATCACCGTCCTCAACAATGAGGACGGCTTCCAGGAGAGGAACATCAGGGCCATCTGTGATGTGGGTCGCAGCACCAAGGGCAAACATAAATATGGATACATTGGTAAGAATGTGCATGTGATCAGAAATTCGAGGTTCATGTGCCCAGGCTTTTGTCACCTGAGGATATACTGAATGCGTGATGTCAGTAAATTTGACCTTGTCTTAACGGTGTCTGTTACTGATTGTGATTGCTCCACTTATCACAGGACAAAAGGGCATCGGCTTCAAGTCCGTGTTTAAAGTTACAGACTGTCCTGAGATTCACTCCAATGGCTTCCACTTGCGCTTCGACAAGACCTGTGGCCCCATGGGATACATCCTCCCCCACTGGGCTGATGATGAGAGGCTTCTGGACACACAGCTTCTGGACATAAATCAGCACAGGTTGGATGTTTGAGAAACAATATGCATTTCTCACAGCTGACATTTTGATTTGTTAGAGTAGGAAAAGTTACTAATATTGTAACAGTAACTATAGTTATGTTCTAGTCGTGTGTCCTAGTAAGCCATGAGCCAGCAAGCACACACCAATGTATAATCTATGTATAAACTAAAACAGTTTAATTATTATGTTAGTAAACATACCTTAAATAAGAAGTACATGGCCAAACTAACTGGTATGAACATTTGGAAGCTTGTTTCTTCCATGACAGCAAAGTTAAAGCATCCCTTTAAGAAAGTTTGCATTTAAGTTTCCTGTGTCTGAAGGAAATAACAATTAAAGCAGCAGAGGCAAATACAAGTGTATCGTAACATCATCATATAATATAATATATAATATAATTGATTGTTTGTGGGGAAACAGTTGCCTATTTACTCATCCAGCGGACAAGAAGCAACATTAGCAGCTGCAAGTTTGATATTCAAACCACCAGTTTTCTAAATACCTAACTGTGTTAATTCTCTCATCAGCTGGACCACTAAGATCTGCCTTCCTCTGCGCGCCGAGAGTCATCAGACCAGAAACCTGTTTCATGACGTGCACCCCTCCCTGCTGCTCTTTCTGCACCGCCTGCGCTCCATCATCATCTACAATCAGGTAGCTCTCACACTAAGACATTCGCTCACATTCATGTATGCAAGCACACACAGATGACTTGCCTACCTTTAACATACGTTTACCTTGACATACCTTTAAACCTGAACTAGCTGTTTTCTATACATACTCTACCCGCTGTGTCTGTCTCCCCGCAGAGTGAGAAGCGGCATGTGACAATGACTCGTAAAGACCTGAGTCACAATGTGTTAGAGGTGGAGCACACAGAGGGCATTGAACGCTGGCTAGTGGTCAAAACTACAGTGCAGCCCAAGAAGGTAATACACACACACTAACATTCAAATATCATTCTGTTGCTTCACTGTCAGGCAAATGTATCATATCTAGATGTAGCTTTGCATTTCTCTGACTTGCTACTATGTTTGCACTATATAACTGTTCCTCTTTCTGCTCCGTAAATCTTTCCCTCTCGCTGTCTTGCAAAAGTAGTCACTAAGTAGGGAGTCTTTCCGTTCCCACATCAAGCAGGAATATATGACAAAAATATTCCAGACACATATACAAGCACATAAACACCACCTAACGACCCTGCTACTCTTTATTCTTTAGTTAACCTTCTTCCATTTCCCAGAGGCAGCTACCACGCTACCTGCAGTAAGGTTATATAAGAGAAGAAATGGAGCTGAGTGAGAGAAAATATGCTGAGACATTCTGTGCTCCAGTTTCCCAACAGTCATTTAACAAACACCAAGATCCATTTCTGCAAGAAGTCAGCTTTGATCTGTTTCTCCTTCAGATCAAAGAGGACGTCGAGTCCACCGAGCTTGCCCTGGCTTTCCAGCTTGACGGCAACATCACAGAAAGTGGCGTTGTATGCCAGCCACAGAAACAGCCAGTGTTTGCCTACCTGCCCCTGCGCAGCTTTGGCTTCCGTTTCATCATCCAAGGTGAGAATGGAGTTTAAAATGATAGAGCTACCCATTGTTCGCCTCATGAAGAAGAGATCTGACTGTCAGTTGATATTCTTCTCTAGGTGACTTTGACATCCCTTCCTCACGTGAAGATGTTGACAGAGACAGCTCATGGAACCAGTGGCTTCGATCTGAGATCCCACAACTCTTCCTCAAGGCCATGGATGTCTTCACTGTAAGACAAAATTTCACTTAAATGAAAAATGAGAGCTCACTTTATTGATCCCTGCATCTGTGCAAGAAGTTTCATTGATGGCAGCTTAACAGCAATAGAAAAACAACATAATGGAGAAATAATTAGTGAATGAAAACAGTATTTCAGTTAGAAGACAGACTCAAAATGTCATTGCATTGGCAGGTACGACATGAGTCTGTTGTACTGATGGAATTAATGTTGTCAAATGTATAAAACTGAATTTTTCAAGGCTGCAGGGAAATGTGGTCAAAGTGTCAAAAGAAAGGAGCAGATCAGAAAATAAAGAGGCATTGTATTAAAAAATTACTTATACATTACAATACATTACAAATATACCTTATTCTAGAGCTACTACTAATGATTATTTGCAGTATCTACTTTTGATTAATCACTTAACTTGTTGTGAAAAAACTGTTAAAAAAAAGCCAGTGCCAGATTTGCACTGAAATCTTCAAATGTCTTTTTTTGTCTGAGTTATTCAGTTCATTATTAAACATGACAAAGAGAAGCAGCAACTCCAATCACAACTTTTTTTGCACAACTTTTGATTGAAAAATGAACTAAAATGATTATTTGATTATCATAATAGTTGACAATTATTTTTCTTGTCACTCAAGTAATTGTTTCCGTTCTACCTGATTCTCTTTGCAGCTGAGGTAAATAAAGGCTTTGGCGACTGTTGGAGAATTTTTGGTTTATGAAGAAAGAGAAATAACAACTTACAGCATTCCTACAAACCACTGTCCTGTTTTCTGCCTGTTCCAGGATCACCCAGAATTCAGGGGGCTGAAGGGCCTCAGCCAGTTCCTGCAGTTTATCCCCCTGCCTGACGAGATTTTGGACTTCTTCAAGCCGGTTGCTGGGCAGATTATTCAGCTGCTTAAGGGCAAGGCCTTCCTACCCACACTCAGTTCAGGTATTACACAGTCCAACGCAGGCTGAACGTGTTTAAAATATGGCAGTGCTGTGAGATCAGAATTGGCAAACTAGAAAATGAAAACATTTGATCTAACCCTGTAAACGTTCCTCTCTGTGCTTTCTTTACCAGATGGTAAGGTTGTGTACAAGCTGCCGTCCCAAGTGGCCGTCTGTCAGGACGCTGTCATCCGCGACGTGATTGGTGGAGACGAGCTAGAAAAGCATCTGTCTCTGTCTTATCTCCATCCGGATTTGGGCCACGCCCCACCCACCTCCCTGCTGACTCACCTAGGTGTTCGATACCTGCGGGGATCTGATGTTACCACGGTAACCACAGCCATGGCCAAGGAGCTGATGAGAGTTGAAGGCATCCATTCAGGTGTGTTTAGCTAGTGTGTGTGTGTGGAAGGGAGGAAGAGGGAGAAATTTGATTGAAGGCCCTAAATATCTGTGACAGCATCAGATACTATTTGATGTAAGACATCACAAATACACAATATGTGATGATAAATATGTATGAGAGTTGACAAAATACATGTCAACTCTCTCTTGTTTTTATGGATTAATGGCAAAATGATTCATGAAAGTAATTTAGATCTTTATCAGTCTTAGGCAATTCATGAAATGAAAGCTTGACTTATTTCTATGGGATGTAAAATTCAATATATTTTTGACACTAACGCATCTCCTAGATGGCGGCCTGCATCAGCTGGCCAGGCTGCTGGTTTGCAACTTCCGAGCTCTGGAGCATGGCTACGGAGAGGCAGACTCCATCCTGCAAACCCTAAGGGATTTACCCATAATCCCCCTGGCTGACGGACGTGTGGTGGCGCTAAGTGGAGAGGAAGTATTCTTTCCAATAGATGAAACCAAAAACAAGAAAAAGAAAGCTCAAGCCCAGACAGGTAATTTCACTTCAGCATGTACTTGATTTATATTATATGCATTGTAGACACAATATATATACATATATATGTATTCTATAGTTATTTATATTATATACATTTATATAATTTGTATATTTTATGTAATACCATAGTTATTTATTCAAGGTTTTAAATGTCAGAATATATTATTGTAGTTAGTGGTAGCAGTAGTATCTTGGATATCATGAATCTCAGATGTTATTTTCCATTTTAAAAGTCCAAGAGATTTTGCCTCGCAAATATTTACAGATATTTTCTGCATTTTATCAAGACGCCATATAACTTTACATTGCCATAATGCCTAGTCAAGAAAACGACCTGCACACTGATGTTTTGTTCCCAATTCTTCTTTTAAATGGTCTACCTCAAAGAAAAATGAGGGTTTGAGTACACTTGTATACATTTTGTATATGTGTAAGTACACATTTACTGTAAAGCTACAGGTTATTATAATTTAGGGATTCTTTTCTTTGATTGTCTGAGATCTCACTACACTGCAATATTGCGACAGAATACGAGGCATGAAGGGCTAAAGAAGAATTTGAAAAGAGACAGCAGGGTGTGTGTGTGTGTGTGTGTGTGTGTGTGTGTATTTTTGTCATTTTGGCTGAACATTAGTACCTAGCACCTGCAAAGAATGTGTGGATGTGTATGTGCCTCCTTATTGCAGTCCTAAATCAACAATGACAACAATAAAACACAGAGGAAGGAGCGCAGCCAGAATATAGGCCAGTACAGTTTCACAGGTTCACTGTTTCCAAAAATGCGATAAACCAATGTAGAAAAACAAAAATAGATAAATATGTATCACCTTGGCGATGGTGAGAGGTGCAAATGTAACACTTTCCATCTGTGCTCATAAAGCTTAGCAGTGAAATACTTGCAGAACTGTAAATTCATGAGATTAATAAAAATAGCACGTTGAATTATTTGGTACATTTAGACCTAGATACTCAGATCAACTGACATTGTAATTCAGGCTCTGAAACAGATAAAAAAGTTTATTTTCCGATGTCTGAGATTTATAGAAACAAAGCCTGTGTTGTTTGTCAAAGACTCTGAACCCTTTAAAGGACCTGCGTCAACAGCAGCTGTGTCTGCTCTGTTAGAACTCTGAGGCCAGCGAAGTAGGTGTATGACACGACTTCACCCCTCTCTAAGAATAAGCAGACGTACAGCCACTCGCATCAGAACATGCACACAGAAAAGCGGAGGCACGCCACCCGTGTTGTGCGTCATCACATTCAATAATGGCACCCAAAGCAGAGGTTTAGAATGACGAGCATGAATAATTGATGTTCACACTCTGATGTAAGCATCCTGCCACTGCAGTTTGCTGGATTTAATAATCATGTAGTCTCAGGGGTTTGGTGTCTTGACAAGCACCTCAGCGTTCTTATAATCTTAAAATTGATCCTGCTGTAGCTTCTTGAGTGTCGTGCCTCTACACCCCTTGTTATCTCGCTTCAGTGCTTCACACGAGCAGCGTAAATGCCTTTCAGTCAAAAACATGCGGTCATGTAAGTGAAAATTGTCACACTGCTTGTTTTGCTGATCAACAGTCCCACCGCCCATAAATACTACTATGGAAAAGACACATCCTCACATTAAGTGTATAATAATCAAATTTATTGACAGATGCTGCTGTTGATAAATCATTACTTAATCGTGTCAGTACTGAACAAAACAGATGTGTTTCCATGCACTTAAGTAAGCGTATTGCAGTTGGTACAGTGATTGGATCTCTTCAACAAGAAACCTCAGGCTGTTATTTTCATTTAGCTTTCTCCTCGAGATGGATGTCCGTGATAAAGATTTCAGCAGAAGTTTTGCTGTGACAGCAGAGCAGTGGGATGAAAGGGCAGATCATTAGACTGTGTCCTCATCTTAAGAAAGATAAATCAAACGTCTAAACAAATTAAAAGTCTACTAATACGACCAAACTGTGGGCATGGAGTACGAAAGGCTTTGCCATTTACCAGGCAGGGAGGATGTATCAAAAAAGTTGGTTATTTGTTGCATTATGGGAAATTTAGGCCTGGCGTTTAGACCCTAGGGACTAAACGCCAGGATTGTCTTGGCTTCTGCTGCATTGATTTCCTCCATTTTTTTCCCCTAGTGTGTCTCACGTGAGTCCTCTACCTTTAAAGAAGTACATCCTGTAAGCTATGCAAGATCAAAAACAGTGAAGATTTGCGAATTCTCTGTTAGGGCAGCATGTACATTTCAGCCCTTAATATTAAAAAAATGACACTCGACCCTTGAGCAAGCCTTGTGCAGCGCAAAACCTCAGGCTCTGCTTAAAGGTGAACTCAAGTGGACAGAGATGTGTGTGATAGCTTCAGAGAGACAGCTGAGTTAAACACAGTGTTCTTCTGAAATATTGAACAGTACAGAGATCAGTGGGGAGACGTTCCTTCAGATGCCAGTCTCCGAAAGCGGAAAAGTAGGTCACTGGAGGTTTTCGGTTACCCATATTTAAGTACATTTAGCTCAAAATTCTCAAGAAACAACCAACAGGATATTAAGAAATGCAAGAAATTCAGACTCAACACAAATTGTATATTCCCCAAACCAAAAGGAAACTAGGACTGTCAGTACTAAAAAGTAAGCCAGTTTAGTAACAGTAACACATATGGTATTTGTAAAGTCCAGGTTTAATATTTTTTTTTGTCGCTGTGTTGAGCTGTTGATCCAGCTTTCCTCTCATTTATTGTCTTTTCATAGGACCTCTGTCTGCCTTGTACAAGGATGTAAATGCAGTTCACCTTTCTCTGCTGACCTGTGTGGAGCCTCTAGAAAGTCAGCAGGTTAGGGAGCTGCTGAAAAGACTCGGAGTTCACGAACTGGAGCCTCAAGAGCTACTGGAGCAACACATCTACCCGTCAATACAGAACAACAAATGGAAGGTACCATGCTGCTTATCCTGGCACAGAAGTGTCCCCAAAATCCTTTTATGATAATTTACATAGCAGGTTTATGCTTAAAAAAGTATTGCCCGTTATATTTGGCTTAAATGTCTCTCTTTCTTTCCCTTACCGCCCTCTTTTTCCTTCTGCGACCCCATTGTTCTCCATGGTGATTCCACCACCAGTCGAAGCCTGAGGCAGTGGTGGTGAGTTATTTGGTTTTCATCAAACAGCATCCCTTCTCCAGCCAGGAGTACTCAGACTATGCAGTACCCGTCCTCACTAGCAGGGGTCTGCTGTGCCCAGCCAATGAAAGGGTGCACTTCTCTGAAGAGTATGGGAACATCAACCTGCCAAAGAAACTGCCCGGTACGGAGACACTCACAGTTCTTAATACTGACACACACACACACACACACACACACACACACGCTGTGTCTGTAAAAAGGTTCATGCAATTGAACAATTGAATTGTTGGCTAAACTGCTATCACCAAGACGTGTTTTTTCTGTCCCTAGCAGCCTCTCTTTTCTTTAAACCTGTATTTGCTTTTGTGTGTGTGTGTGTGTGTGTGTGTGTGTGTGTGTGTGTATTTTCTTTTGTGAGGAAAGCAGTTTGTGATTGGGTGAGGGTTTGCCTCTTTAGTTATGGTTAAAGAAAGAAAGGAAATGTCTGAGAGAATTGAACAGAGGAGTGTGTGAGTGTATGTGTGTGTGTGTGTGTGTGTGTGTGTGTGTGTGTGTGTGTGTGTGTGTGTGTGTTATGTAAGTTGTAGTGAAGTATGGATCAGAACACTTGGCCTGCAAAACAGAAGGGGGCTGATTTCACAAACTGATGTTCTCTTTCCTATGTTTCTGCTCTTCTGCCCATTCGAACACATCAGTTGGAGCCTTTTAAAACCTAAATATTTTACATCACCTTGGGTTCATTGCCACTGTGCTTCAAAAGTATAATTAATAGGGCTGGGCATATTAACGTATTATTAATTAACGCAGACAATTATCTTATTGCCCGTTAACGCAGTTTTTATTTTTATTATTTTGAAAGTCCGTCGCTCACTGAATACACAGCGTGCAAGACAAGCGATCAAATGCCACAGCGAAGTGGATAGCTACACACTGAGTATGGCCAATAACTTAAGCTAGAGTGCAGGACTTTTACACATAAATAAACATCCATTACATTCAAGCCCTTGCTAACTTTCATTTCTCATCTTGTATAAACTAACAGCAGCCATTTTAGGTGCTTACTGATGATGTTTTTTATTACATGCAGTGTATAATCGCTGATCAAGGGTAACAAAGCTGCTTCTAGTCAGTTTAGGGCTGCTAGTTACTGGTTAATGCTATTTTTCATTATTTAGATGGCCGTGACAATTTGACAATTTAAATGGCCGTCACAGTCTCCAAGAGCCAAAAGTGACGTCTCCAGATGTCAATCCAACAATCCAAATCCCAACTGTATTCAGTTTATTATCATGAAAGACAGAAAGACTAATAATTTGTACTTATTTGGCCATGGTGCCTTCCTGTCACACATCACTATTATTCCATATTTCCTATAAAGCTAGCCTATTCCCACCTCCAAGAAGATGATAGTTTTTTTGCTCATTTTGTATTCTATTAGGCTTTACTAAGGAAGATTTTTTGCTACTGATTCCCCCCCTCAGGTTTTGGCTCTTTTTACCATCCAGCATTGCCAGAAACTCTGAAAGCTGTGGCCATAAAGCAGTGCAGCAGATTCCCTTTGAGATTTGACTAATTACACTAATGTTTCACCTGATTTCAGTGATAACTGATATCAAAAGGTAAACATTGCACTTCAGTCCAATCAGTCAGTGATTTTCTCTTCTCTCTTACCGGTTTACCGTTCCACGGCAGATTTAAGTGTCTTTATAGTATTTTTTTGTTGTTCTTCCACCTGTAAACACGTATCCTTCTGCCTCTCTGCCTTTTTCTCCACCAGGCTGTGATTGGGTCTTGCTGAGTCCGTGCTATGTGCAGACAGACAACGATGTAAAAGGATGGAGAGAGCTGTTCAGCAGACTGGGAGTCAGAGACGGTCTCATCATCCGCAAAGAGAGACAAACGCTCACTGCTAAAGAACTGGTGAGGAGGACATCCCTGAACTACCTCAGCCATTTAAGAATCACTCTCCACTCATGCTGCAAAAATTCAATTATACTGGCACAAAAGACCACGGCCCTGACAGTGCCGCCTGTGAGCCCATATGATACAGGGCCATGGATATGTTGTGTAAGGACAAAATATTTACTGGTTGCATGGACACCAGAGGCAGAACAGAAACATCCTGCAACACGCTGCATTACAAACTAGCTGTGACTCATCATGATGAATAAGGTAGTGATTAAAGGATGAAAATATTAACCATTATGAGTCACTCTAGGACTAGAGAGATCAATAGCTGCTTTGAGGATGAGCAGGTGTCTAATGGGATGTGTCACAGACAGCTGAGGCTGGGCAGGTCAGACATTCCTGATGCCTGTTTTAGCCTGGACTACAGCGAGCAGGGAGACTATGTGGATTTGTTATAATGCCATCGGTCATTGTGTGACTTCTGCTGCCATCATGTAATATGGGAAAGATGGTGCTTACATTGTGCCTGCCTCAAAATACTGTACATATCAGGTACTTGGGAATGAACTGTCATTAGTCACTTTGTCATTAAATCTTTTAAAAGGTGGGCTGAGTGATTCTAATCCAACACGTGTACTTGCCACATTCGGCGAGTATCCCGTCACACTCCACTAGCTATCCGTTCTGTGTGTGCGCTGAAAGACAATCTGGTGTTTCCAGCCGTGATTTGTGTGTCAGGTAACGTTAAATAACTTGCCCACAGACATTCAGCTTACTTTTCTAGTTCCATAAAATGTGCTGTTGTTGTGGTGTTAGCTGTAGGAGCAAGCATGACAACACAAGACACAGCAAGCCAGCTAGTAGTTATTACTGACTAGTCCAACAGCAAGAAGACCAGCTCGGCACCTGTCCTGCATCCTTTCAGCTCTTTTAGCTTACGCCAACGAGTAAAAGCCGTTTGTCCGGCCCCTTGCTCGGTCACTCTCTCTTTCTCTTCACAGCTTCTCCCTTGACATCCATTCTGGGAATACAGAGCTTGCTTCTTCTAAAGAGCTTACACTGTACATTATATACTTAGCTTGCCGAAGAGTCATGTTGGTGCTGTAAAGCATTACACATAGTGATAAATGTCCTGCCCAGGATTCCAATGTTACATAGTGCAGCCGCAGCAGGCCTGGAGTGGAGACGCCATTCATTCTCCCTATTACAAATCAGTGTACCACCAAAATGACTTTTAAGCTGTTGTGTTAAGATAAAATAACTGCATAATGTTGTTTTTCCACAGTCAGAGTACGAAAAAGTGTGCATCCTGGTCATAGGTCAGTTACAAAAAATCTCTGTGCTCCACAGAGTGTCCCTCATGCACGGTACACTGGACACCGGCAGGAAGGAGGAAGTTACCAGCGTCTGGTTCAGAAGTAGCTAACATTCATCACCGGAGCTGAAAGCCTGCAAATTAGGAAACAGAATCGAAACGCGCAGCCCTACATCGCGCTGCCCGGCGTTTCCATAAACTTTCTCTATTTCTGTCACAGTTTTGTGGTGTGTGAAGTTTACAGCGTGCTGTGGCTCCTCTGTAGCTCTGTGCGGTGCATTGAAAGTGCATTGATTTGACAAAATGGGAGTCGACTCTGGATTTTCCTGACTGATGAATGGAATAACAGACATTTAGTGGGCAGCTATAGTGTAATGTGACAAATCTTTTGGTTCTGGTTAGGACTGATAGATGGTATATATATATATATACCAGAGAGAAAAAAAAGAGGAAAGTCTTCAAAAAACCTGTAATCTTGGTGGCTTCAGATGAACACTTGAACAGAGTTGTCACTTTTAACTGTCGTTCACACAGTTATCCCCCTTATGATGTCATTGCAGATTAATGATGATGATGTCCTGCCCAGTTCAGTGTGTTTTGTTAAATCCTTACTGCTTTTTATCTTTCCTCCAGGCCTCTAGTCCTTGGTCAGTGGAAAGCGCAACGTGGCGTCAAAATCCAGGGGAAGGCTTTGTGCTTGATGACTACCCCTGTGAAGAGTTTCATGCCCTGGCCACCGCCCAGCTTGCTGACTCCCTCCTCCTGCAGCAGAGGATGGCCTTGCTGGAACTCCTGGCGACCAACTGGGAAACTGGGTAACACACGCACGTGAACACACTCTCGCTTACATGTTTCTCCTCATATGTCACGTTCAGTCGAGTCACAAT
Source organism: Lepomis gibbosus (assembly GCA_029875015.1). Taxonomy (NCBI): domain Eukaryota; kingdom Metazoa; phylum Chordata; class Actinopteri; order Centrarchiformes; family Centrarchidae; genus Lepomis; species Lepomis gibbosus. The sequence continues at coordinate 9,713 of JAPMOB010250044.1, read as the reverse complement.
TGTCCCATTTGTGAAGCAGTCGCAGGTGCACTCACTGGGTGTCTCTTGCGTTGAGCACACCTAATGGTCAGATATAATGGCTAGGTTAATGGCTTTAGGGTTAGTCAGGGTCAGATAGTAATTCCCATCATTTCTGCTGTGGCCATTAAGCGATTATGGAGGTAAAGTGGGAACATTATTTGACAGTTTAATGTTATTTTCTCCCTGAGAGAAAAGCGGCGACACATCAGTGTGGGTTTGAGGACGCCCGAGAGATCAGTCTGGGGATTAATTCATCTGGATTTAGTTGCTCTTAGCTCTGCCCCATCTCATCAGCTACTGTTCTAGATGTGTGTGAGTAGAGGACAGCAGTTCGGGTGAGGAGGTCGCCCAATCTCACAAACTCAGACTACGAGGGGGGAGGGTTGAATCACAGTAGGTCATGAGCACCTTTTATATCACAGTTGAATGAATAATTTTTTGCATCATTTATTATTTATTCTTTACATGACTGCCGACCATTTCCCAAAGCATGCCACTGAGTTTTATATTGCAGGTTATTAGTGTTCGACAGTATGCTTGCCCCCACAGTTGACAGTTTCAGCTGCCTTAACATCCAATGCAGAAAAATATCCATATTTTTCACATGAAAGACTGCATATCTCAAACTGAATTTTTCATACTATACTAAAAGGAATGGAAACTATTGGTTGAAATTTACTTTGTAGTATTGCTAAACAACAAACATTGCTGATGCCCTTATTAAGGCACAATTATTATTTACATGACTTGGCATGTGTTGTTCAGGTCTGGAAAACAATGCAGCTTTCTGCTGCTGAGTTTCCAATATTCTTGCAACTGTGTATTCATCCTGCAAGAGAAATACCGGTTAAATAAATCATGATGTCATCAACAAAATGAAATGATCAGTGATTTATTTAGAAATGTAAAAAAAAATCCCAGCCGGCATTGGGCGAAAGCCAGGAGAGACCCTGGACAGGTTGCTAGGGCACACGGAAATGAAGAAACACTTACATTCAGACCTAAGGGCAATTTTGAGTCATCAAATAACCTCACCTGCATGTCTTTGGACAGTGAGAGGAAACTGCACAGAAAGGCCTGGGACAGCCACCCTTCTTGCTGTGAAGCGACCGTGTTAACCACAAAAGAAACAGCAATGTTTTGAACAAATCACTATTATAGACACTAATGTTGGGAACAAAATAAACAGCTATTTACTGCAAAAGAAAATAGAGTGGTAGAGCAGCACTTTCACTTTAACAAAAAAGTTGCAAAATCTTTAAATGATTAAAGCGATTGCATTTATGAACCACCCATAGCTACACAATCAGCTGGCTATTGGTTACTTTTAATCATGAACCCATGTTTGCATAATTTAGTTCTCCGTGTGTGGCCTCTAGGCTGCTAACATACATACCTGACATAGATGGGGCAACGAGAGATGAACTACTGGCTACGACCTAAACTGTGCATTACTCTGCCTGTATATGATGCACTTTTCATAAATGTTTGGACAGATAGCTCGCGTTTCCATGAGCTGTGTGTGTGTGTGTGTGTGTGTGTGTGTGTGTGTGCTCTAGTGTGTGAGAGAGAAGAAGAGAGATCTCTCTTCTGGATAGAGAATAGCTAAAATGCATCATGAGTGCTTGCGTTATCCTATTACAAATTAGACACGGTTGGTGTGGGGAAAAATGCAAGATAAGTTTATGTAGCGATAATAAATAGGAAATGTATTTTCTTACTTTCACCAGTACCGAAAGCAGAACCGATAATGTTGGAGCTTATCGATACTATTGTCTTTCATAATTTAGGCCCAGGGCTCGTTTAATACTGGGTTTCGTTACCCATATCCGTCTCTGGTTGTCAGATAATATTGTGCTGCAGAATTTGCACCTTTTCCCTCAGATGTTAAACTTAGATGCAAAACATGGAAATAATCTGCACACAGCAACATTGTTTGTAACAATGAACTTTGAGTGACCTTGCTTTGTAACAAAAACAATATATAGATTCTTAATGTTTAAACCTGCTCTTACTTACAGAGTAATACATTAGACTCAAGGGAGGTAAACACTGAAACGCATTACTTGTCTATTACAGGGCAAATGGAAATGGAAATGACTTCTTAACTACCATAACTCTGCAGGCGCGTGTGGAGCGCAACTGTCATCTATTACACTGGTCAATTTGACACAAGTAGATTTTTCTGCAGTGCGTAGTTTAAAATTTATCGGCGCATTTAACTCTGATCATTACGCACGTGCAGTGGTGCTGAGTGCTGTATATTCTGCAGAGGAACTGGGTCACACAGTTCTGCGGCTTTGCTGAGCTGTCACAAGTAGCACCAAGATCATTGAGCTGAAGAGGCTGTCTGCCATGCACTGTAATCATAGGGTCTCTGAAGTTGTAGGTTTGTATATTAAATGTATCTTGACAAAGTAACATTGCCATTGTGTGCTTACATCTATCTGTTACGTCACTGTGGACAGGGTTGTGAAAGTTTGCATCAGTCTGTTTCAAACACTGTTTATAATCACCGTTTCCCATTCTTCCAGACACCGCTACTGTCAGTACCTCACGGCTCATGTGATTGACAGTGATGGGCGTGAAATCAGAAGCACCAAGTCCTCTTTCTACCTCTTCCTGTGCCGTCTTGAATGGGTGCCAGCGTATCGCCTGCTGGAAGGAGAACAGCGAGAGAGAAAGTACCTCTGTCCAAGCTCAGTCTACCTGACCTCACCTGAGATCACCAGCCTGCTGGGGACTCATGTGTGTTATGTGGACATCGACCCCAGCGAGTTTAGCAGAGCTCTAGGTAAACCTGTGTCTGTTATTGTGTAGATCTCTGTTGTCCATAGCTGTAGTCTGTCACTGACCCCCCCCCCCCCCTCTTTTAGGAATGAGACAAACTATCTCAGTGGATGCTCTGATTAACTACCTGAAGGAGTGGTGTGTCAGACCAGAAGCAGATAACCAGGAGCAGAGACAACCTGAGGATGAGTTGGAGGGGGCGAATTTCACTACCACAGTTCAGCACATCCACAACGTCTACACCTATCTGCTTAATAACTGTCCCCAGAGCAGCCTGAAGGAGCTGTTCCAGCATACCCCTGCTGTATTCATAGAGTACAACAGGTACGCCATCAGCTGGAGCAGAACCCTTTTTCAGGTTTATGTCTAAATATAGTCACCTGAGGCCACAAATCAAACTTTGAGTCATGGTTTTGCCCTCCTCCTTCAGGCGAAACGACTGGTGTTCGGGGCGTTTTTACCACCTGAAGGAGGTGTGCTGGAGCGATCCGACGTGGATGTTCCACCGCTACAAACAGCTGACTCACGGGCCAGACAGCCCTGTCCAGGAGCCCAAAGTCCTGGCTCCCTTCTACAACCCTCTGGAAGACATGAAAGTCTTCTTCACCAGAGTACGCTGTTCTGTTACAGTTTTCCTGAAAAGATCCTATGTCTCAGTTTCTGTCTGAGACACATTGTTTCTCTGCATGTATAAATGTTTCTTGAGTCGTGGTTTTATTATTATTTATTTTTAGTGTAGTTATTGATGTGCTCCTTGGCCTTGGATGTAACACTCAGGTACTACTGTTGGTCATAAACGTGTTAGCGCGACATTCACAGCTTTAGTTGTTGAACAAAAAACACCTAATGGTGGTCAGTTACATCTGTGAATGCACTGAGTCTGTCACCTTTCATTTATATGCAGATATCAAGGCGATGGTCGCAGGTTTGGGGATTTTACTGTAAAGGCATTTTGCTGTGTCTTTTGTTTTAATAAAACCAACTGTTTGTAGCCAATTTTAAGTCCATCATTACTAATGTACACTGCATGTTTCTGTGTTTTATATGTTCTGTATAGCTGCTGAATGTGGATTCCAGTCCCAATATGAAGCAGTATGTTGGTTTGTTGGAGCTGATCTGTTCGTCGTCTCCCATACCAACTGCTGAAGTGCTACAGGATGTGTCGGTGCTCTATGCCAGACTTGGTAAGGACAATCAGATGCTGTGATGCGTTTTGTTTCATAGAGATTCTCGTGTTCAGTTGCTGACACATTTCCTTACTCTTTATACCCCATCTGTCAGCTGCTCGTTATCTCTCTGCTGAACAACTGTTACGTTTCCCTCTCGACTCGTTTGACTTGTTGCATCCTGACATGTCCCTCACTGTAGATAACATCGAATAACTTTCTATCTTAAACAGCTCAAAAGTGTACAATTCCAGTATCTGGTGACCAGGAAACCATCCCTCAGCCCAAACTCAATCACAGTTACTGCGCCACCTTGAAGGGTGAGTAATGTATACACATTCACGTTGCAAACCCATTACCTCTTCAGTCTGTGTGTATGTTAGGCTTCACTATTTGCCTGGCTACTTACTGCAAAGCATTTTCCGCAAACAAGCATCATCCACCATCTGTTAGTGCGGCACGTTTTGAAAGCAGCTGGGGAGGAGTTTGTTGCTACAGTCTGGAATTACTTTACACTGGAGACTGAAGTCTGTCTGATATGTAACTGTACTGTCTGCAGTGTTTGGAGGTGTGGCAGCAGCAGAGTGAAATACAATACTAATGCAATCAGACTTTGGGAAACACCGTCTGAAGGTGTGTGAGTTCTCGCAGATATGATTCCTCAACTTTAGTTCTTCTAGTGATTTCCAGTGGATGTCCAGCCTCAAATGAGGGGGGGGGGTTTACAGCTGAAAAATAAACTAGTCAGCACTCTCTGGTGAGCAAACTGTGTAATGGAAACACTAAATTACCTTAAACATATCTTTGGCATTTCTGTCCTATGGTGAAAATGGACGCTAACACAGCCAAAACAAGTTATTTTGCAGCCAAGGGATCTAAACCACGGACATAGTTCAGAGTGATTGTTTAACAAAGAATTTTTTTATTTGATGAAGATAAATGTCACCTGAGTCTGATTGTGTTTTTTTGCCTTGTCTCCCAGGTATGGTGTCTGATAAGAGGGTGTTCCCCACCAAGGAAAACACCTGGGTGAGTCTGGCACGCAAACCCATGATTGCTGACAACAAAGAGCTGGAAAAGGTCTTTAAACCCCACAAGCAGATCTGTCTGCTCAACCTGCCGCCAGCAGAGAAGAAGAATGCTCCCAGGAGCAAGACTGGGAACACTGGTATGCTGCTGTTTCAATTTTTTCTGCATTTAGTTGTCAATGTTAGATTAGTACATTACTTTTGATCATACTTAATAGGAACTGTGCCCCAAACTACACAAATATAACCCAGGTTAACTATTGTTGTATAATGTCCTGCCAGGTCAGACAGTGCCGAGAGAACGAGCTAACACCGCACCTACCTTCAGAGAGGAGGACCGATCTTTGTTTCTGGAGATCTGCGGGATCCGTCAGCTGTCCAAGTGCGTCAAGACTGAGCCTCAGACTGAGAACTGGAGACCCTGTCCGCCCATGCAGGCCATGGTGCGCACTGTGATACCCTACATCCAGAGGTTCCTCTACCACCACGATGAGCTGGGTGAAGTCTACTCCGAGCTGATTGACAACAACATTGGAGAGAAAATCAAGAGACTTTGCTTCGGACAGGTCAGAAGATCGGGCCTAGTTGGTTTAGAGCAGTTTAAAATCTGATGGTAGTTTTACTAAACACATACCATACAACACAAACTAAAGTGTAAACAGGATACAGCAATACAGTTTTGGCCTAATTTAATCTGCCGCCTACTGTACGTACATTTGAAGTTGTCTTATTGTTTACAGGTGGGTAAGCTGTACATTCGCTACCAGCTGGATGTTGCCGACAGTAACGAAGTTGTGGTGGAGGTGCAAGATGTTATCTGCCTGTTGAAGGACGAGAAGGAGCTTTGCATCCAGAAGGATCATCTCTCAGCCAAGCTGGACATCTGCAGGTTTGTGTGCGATGGAAAGAGTCCCAGCACTCATGCCACACATGCCAGTCACTGCTGTTAAAACACATCACTACCAATGAGAAAATTTGTTTGGCCTGTTTTAGCAAATTTTATTTTGGAAAATTCAAAAACCATAGACAGTATTTAAGATTTGCAAACTAGGAACTAAGTCTGATCGTCAGCTACCCTGATGGCACATTTTAAGAGGGATGACAATACCAAGTTCTCCCCAGGTCTCATGTCACTTTACATAAAACTGATGATAAAGGAATATCAGCAGATGTGAATTTCTTTTAATAAAACTCAGTCCTATCACTGATATGGCCCTATCAGACAGAAATAAAAGTATGAAGCATGAACGAAGGAATGGTGATAAAATGCATTTGATACTTAATCCTATATGTGCATTTGTGACCCTGTGTGTGTGTGTGTGTGTGTGTGTGTGTGTGTGTTTGTTTCAGGGAGCTGGTGAAACTGTTCTGCACAGAGAGCAGCCACAGGAAAGAGCTAATGTCTTTTGTGAGCGGCCTGATAACCTCACTCAGTGTAAGTGCAATATGATCCCTTCTAACATTGATCATTAATCCATATCCATTAAAAGGGTCTTTGCTCGCACACGGTCCTTTCACCCTGTCATCCTCTGTCTTTCTTATCACACACACGCACATACCGCCGGAACCAGAGAGCTGATCATAGCTAGAACTAATAGGCTATTTCCCTGGAGGGAGTCACGCTTGCATTGCATGGCAACTTGCTCTGCAGAGCCTTGCAGCAGCAGAGACTCTGTAACATCCGAGAGTTGAAAGGTGAACAAGTCTCGCATCAGGCCTCGACTTTGATCCTTCTGTGTTGAATATCCCATCTTGTGCTTTTAACAGCTTCATTGAGACATACAGCAGGACTAGGCTGCATTATATAATCGATATTGAAATCAGGATAAGGCACAGCAGACTGTTTTATGTCTGGATTTGTCAAAGTAAATAAAATGGAACTTTTGACTGTTTGATTAAAGGTTTTATTCATGTGATTCTGGAGCTTAACACCCATTTAATACACTGGAGCCAGACAGAAGCAGATTTGAGAGGCTTATGGGAAGATGCGTACGGATCTGCTGCTCGACTTATTATATCCGCTTATTACTTTAACTCTTATTATTCCAGGGAATTGATCAAACAGTCACTGTCAGCACATCTTAATTAGGTCATCAACAATTTAACGAGATGCCTCTGAAGCAACAAGGGTGGGAACGTCTGCCACTTCCTCTGTTGGCAAGAAAATCTGAAAGAAAAAAACCCAAAATCTACTCACTCTGGTCTTCAGGCATTCGGTCGTTCTTTATGTAAACCCTGAATGGATCAATGCTGCATGTTAATCCTCACTGTCAGTATGTACTGCTGGGTTACAGACTGAATAACGACATTCCTCTATTCTTTGAAAATAAATTATTTCATACACAACTAATGTAATCCTACATCAGAGTAGGTCTCGACTCGGCTGCGTGTTTTCATTAACTGTGTTTGTGTCTGCAGGACGCAGCGTCTCTGAGGAGATTCTTGCACAAGGAGGATATCAGAGAGCTGCCCGCTGAGGAGGAACTGTGGGAGGTCCCAGAGCCTCCCAAACCAGATATTCACCTGGAAAGAGGTACGGAGGACGCTTACACAGATTTTGTTAAAGCATGACCACGTAACTTCTGACAAATGACGATTCGTTAAAACACACTTCTGCGAAACCCATCCAATACACGCTTTAATAGGTTCCGGTTAATAATGAAGCTCACATAAGAATATGATATATCAGGCTTTCATATATGCACAATACTTGTACAAAACATTCCAAATTTGGCAAAATACTTTACCTGGCTGCTTTGGGAAGGTATGCAGCCTTTATTTTTTTTAAATTAAACTACGTGAGTTTTTAAAGATTAAAATCATAGTGGTCTTGGACCTGAGTGCCACAGACTTGGGGAAAGAAGTCAGAAACTATTGCGAGATGGACTCAGACTGTGTTGGTTTGGTCATTTTTTTTCAAAATAAAAACAGAGAATGTCGCCAGCTTTATCTTCTAAGCACTGGTTTCAGTCTGAAAGTGAAATCGCCTTGTGGAAAAATGGACTTGACTTAAATATCCACCAGTGTTCTTAATTAACTATCAGGCGACTGTTCGTCCTCATTAAGCTGTCGTTGGCATTCTTAACGTGTACAGAATGGAAATGTCTGCAGCGCGACGTTAACGTGTGAGAGAATCAGAACAGTTTGATGCAGAACATCAGCATGTAGCTCGCTGTTAACTGGAGCATGAGATGAATTCTAACGACACTGTGCTGCTTTTTCTCAGTCAGAGTTAGTGCCATCTTACATCTGCAGTTTCTCCAACTCTCGCTGTGACTCTTGCCCCGTTTTCCATTATCATTTCATAATATTCAAAGTCGTACGCACACACAAGCACACACACACAGATAGCTGGTGTGTTTCGCACATATGCTGATCCGTGTTTGTTCACTGTTGTGTGTGGCAACATGAAAGAGCAGCTGTTGCCATGGCTCAAAGAGCCAGAGGAGCAGATCCCTCACTGCAGCAAAGAGCACATGCACACTTGCTTTCTCTCTCTCTCTCTCACTCACAAACACAGACACACACACGCACACACACTCACTACAAGGATTAATATGATCAAAAGACTTCATCATAGATCTGTTTTTATGGCATGACAGCACTGAAACAGGCTTATGTATGATCAGTGTTTTACAGCTTTTATCCAACCTTTCCTTCTTCTCTGTTGGTTTTAACTTTTGAAAATGTTGTGCTTCAAGTAATATCAAGGAGTTCCTCGTCCATCAGCGCCCCAGAGGAGCCATCTCGGCCTTCACAAGAGGATGGAGAACAGACGCTGATCTGCTGGCCTCCTCGAGCACCAATTCAGAATACAGGAGCCAGTCGCGCAGGTACACTGAGGAGGAGATTTTTAGCATGGAGGTCCATTCACAATAGGACGCTCCATTTCTCAATTCCCACAATTCCCAGCAGGTCATGCAGATGGCGGTGCGGTAGAAGCCGTCATGAAGATGTGGCCGCCTCCCGCTGGGCCTAAAGACAGAGACCCAGAGAAGGACCTCGCCCCCAGAGGAAGCAGCCATGTTGTCCCCAGTAGCAGCAGCAATGAGGGAAACCAGCCACTCGGAAGCAGCAGACCTTCAGAGCAGTCTGGCCTTCAGAGAGTCCTCAGCCATCCAGGCCAACCTACCCCTGCTGCTGTGACCTCCAACACACCAAAACCTGCAGGTTACACAATCAAGAAACTTTTGTTTCCCACTGCCGCTGTTCATACTGATTTAGAGTTACTGGAAAAGTCCCGTGATTCTAATTGTCGCAAACAGAATATTGACTTTAAAGCTGCACCAATCAATTTTTTTGTATTTGCAATGCATCAAATTACTATGGGTAATTTGAAAGTGGTCCCGCTTACTGACAAACGCACAGAGAATTACCACCCAGCTCTGCTGCTCTATGGAACTTTTTAGCCTCTTTTAGCTCAATGTTTTGGTTTGCTGGTCCACAAACTCAACATTGTTTCCAGTAGGGATGTCCCGATCAGGTTTTTTTGCCCTCTAGTCTGAGTCGCACAAACAGAGCACTTCTGTGAGGTAGCTTGAACAATCGAGTAATAAATAACAGTAATAAATTCTTCACTTTTGGACTTTAGTGCAACAGTAAATATAAAAAAAGTCTAAGATAAAAACAAATACCCAGCAGGCATGTAAACAAATACAAAAATAAAAGTGCCACAGTGTTTGCAAAGCACATCTATATATACATATAT
>JAPMOB010250043.1:0-26453 GCA_029875015.1 Lepomis gibbosus | reverse complement strand
CACTTGATGCCGTACAGCGCGCATGTACAGTGCACAACACAGCCTGTCACACACCTCTGGATGCAGGAAGAGGGACTGCGCCCCGTTCTGACCGGCTTTCTGGAAGATATCGTTCTTGTTTTCCGGCTGGAAAATCTTTTGCTCTTTAGACAAATCTTCTGCTCCTTAGACAGCTCAGTGCTGAAGAAAAATGGGAGCTGAAGGCAGGGTCTCACCGTTGTAAATATACAAGGTGCGGACGTAGGAGAGGCCCACGCTGTGGGTGGGCATAGACTAAAATTCTCAGTGCCGCGCAGGCGCGCGGAAGGGGTATACCCAATAGTGATAGCCTTAGAGGGCGAAGCCTATACGAAATAGAACCGGGGTAGAAGTACTGGCAGAGATGAGGCTGATTGCTGGCAGGTGAGGCAGGTGGCTGATGAGGAGCAGGTGTGGGTCGTTGGCTGGGCTCAGGAGCGGGGGGAGATGGAGAGAGAACACAGGGGAGGAAACACAGGGAAGGGGAAAAACAGAAACACTGACAAAAAAGGGAGAAAAACCAAGGCACTCACCGTCAGTTGGGCTGTCACCATAACATGACATTGACAAAAATCTGAAACTGAACTGATTAAAAATGTCCAGTCTAATCTTTAGAGCCTATGTGCTGTTAGAAAGTTACATCAGTGATGAAATGCTCCCTGGGAGTCGTAGTTGAATCCTCTGCTGTGATTGATTTTTATATTCCCAGAGTATTGAATGTGAATATGCTAAGTCAAACCCACATGAGCTCTACAGTTCCGCTTAGCTCTATTGAGAATTTTAGCATCTTTCAGCTCATGGTTTTTGTTTTCCAGACTGCAAATTTAGTGCTCGAGACTAACAGCGGCCTATAGAAAATGTGTTTTTTGACGAAGAGAAATATTCTCTGGGATGAAAGGGATTGTTGTGTGTTTATTTATTACTATCACTTAGCAAATGACAAACTGAACCAACCGAGCGCTGACTACAACGGAGCGTGTCTTCTCATGCTGTTGTTACAGTCACTATCACTGTCTGGCTGCTCACCTGTTCCCGCGGTACGGGTCCATCTATCCTCTCAGTCACAAACTGCTCACTGACCTCTCAATCACACTGTGTAGGCTAACGTGTTAAGTGCCACTTATGTATCTTCTCTCGCAGTGACAGATATGGGACTCCAGTTTCAGACTTGGACTCAAGTCTGACTTAAGTCGCACACACTGTGACTGAGACTCGTCCTCAAAAAACTTCAGACTCAACTCATACTCAAGGTGCGGGACTTGTAAACAATGTTTATTTTTAGGAAATGTCTGATGAGCTTGCTGTTTTCCCCTCCCTCAGTTACCCAAAACCTGCCTACTAGCACCTAGTATCAGCTGCATGCAGCCACACATGAGTGAGGATAATAAACACAGGCAGCTGCTGAGCCATTCATCATAAATTTTGGTTTCAAAGCTTCATACAACAAGGCTCAAACAAAGATGCGCTGAATACAAAATAAGTTAGCAACCTGAGGTTAATAGATGTGTTTAGCTCAGCATTTGCCATCTAACATTAGCTTGCTTCTTGCTTTAGCTACGACCTACGAGAGGTTAACTCCAACTGTCATTTGTTATGAAAAGATGAATGAGCGTTTGTTTACTTGCCAAACTTGTAGTGGTTGATTGACGTAATCATTAACATTACATTAACATGTAAATGATTACATGATTAACATTAACATGATGGCTGCCATCACGTTAATTATTAACATCGGCTGCAAACAGGTTACAGGTTTATTGTTGATTATGTAACGTTACAGTTTTATTTAGTTTTAATGTTATACTGGGTTTGAGAGCCTGCGGGGTGTGTTTACTTACAGTAGGCTAGTTAATAAGATGTCATTAATTGCATTGCGCATTACATAGTTGTGCTGTGTTAGTAAAAAACAGGTTACAGTTACAGAATTTCTTACAGCTATGCAATTTCATAAGCAGCCTGGATTGAATGCATTCATTATAACCACTTTACCTACACAAACATCACCCAAGTGCAGTATAAATTATACAAAGGTACAGCTCCCCGACACCCAGTTAACTGCTGACTGTGACGTTACAACCTAAACTCAGGGCCCAACCAGTAGACAACAACAAACTTATCAGGTGCCGTTGTGTTGTTGCAGAAGCGACATAAGTTTTGTTTTACAGTGGAGAGACTAACATTACAGAGTTGTTGTTTTCTTTTAGTTTGAAATAATCCCATACTTTGGGCACTTTCTTCTCCGGCCCTCATTACTTTCTCTCTCTTCCTCCACTTTGCAAAACAGCACCATCATAATCGCATCATGTTCACACAGTGTTACACAAGTAAGTGTGACAGTAATAAATGTCCTTGTGTAACAGTGTGATATATAGTTACATGGATTAAACGAAGCCTAGATGCAAAGAATTTGTGTCGATGCATTTTATTAATCGATTTAATCAATTAATTGTTTAAGCCCTACTTGAGACTTGAAATGGACTTTAGCTCAAAAGCACAAAAGTTTTTTCAATGCTAGATCTGATAAAACCACCAACTGACCGGCAGCATATGGCAGACACAGTAAGACACTTGTTGTTAAAGAGAGCTGATGGAGACCAAACTAAAGCTAAAAGGAGAATTCATATTGGAAACGTGATGAGAGGTCATGTTGCATTGTGTCTGCTGGATGTGTAAACAGTTCTGGAATGTTGTAACCTATTGGGCATATCAGCTTTGTGAAGTGAGCTTACAGCTTGTTCCACTGCAAAAAAATAATGATTAATTCAGCTATAACTTTTATTTTCACAGACTTGGACCTTTTTATCTTAACTATATGAAGTATTTTATAACGGGACAGAACCCCAGCTGCCTGTCACACAAACCTTTTACTGAAATAACTTCTCATTCCTTCATCCCCCTTCCAACTGCAGCAACATTTTGCTATTAGAAATGCAGACCAACCCATTTACCCTGGTAGAAATACAATTATCAAATTTCCATGGCAGTGATTATGTTGGAAAAATACTGCTTGAATGTTAAAACATTAAGAAATGGAGGAACATGTTGAGTCTGTAGACCCACAGAACCCTTCCATGAACCCTACATGTCTTTAAAGCACAACACACTGGCATACACCCTGCACACCATCCTTTTTGTGAAAAACATTGGGCTGCATCTGCTCTTCCAGATAAGCTCATACTTTACGTATGTGTTGTTGTAGTGTGGTCACTAAATCATGTGTTAACAGTTGCAGCTCTTCCAGATCAGCTGGAGACTGACGACCTGCTTTGCTATCTCATATAGGCTAAATAGAAACAGAGGATGATGAAGAAATACTGTTTTTTGTCTGAATATGCTACATATTTTTAGGGATGTCCAGATCCGATCATGAGATTGGAAATCGGGCTCGATCACGTTGTTTCAGACTCGATCGGAATCGGACGTTACCTCCCGATCAGGACTCGGATATAAATGTATATATATGTATATATAGATGTGCTTTGCAAACACTGTGGCACTTTTTTTTTGTATTTGTTTACATGCCTGCTGGGTATTTTAAGTTGAGGTGCTATTTGTTTTTATCTTAGACTTTTTTTAAATGTACTGCTGCACTAAAGTCCAAAAGTGAAGAATTTGTTATTTATTACTGAATTGTTCAAGCTACCTCACAGAAGTGCTCTGTTTGTTAACAGAGTTGTTGAATGTTAAAATAACGTGAATTAAATAAAAAAATAAGGAACATCCTGGATCTGTTTTTTTGCTCTTCTTTATTCTTTTTTAAAGTATTATAGAAGTATCTGATTGGGACTCGGTATCGGTAGATATTCAAAATCAAATGACTTGGACTTGGACTCGAGGGCAAAAAAAACTGATCGGGACATCCCTACATATTTTCATGATGTCTATATAAATTCTTTCATCTCTCCAAACTCTAACTTACTTGTGGATGAAGTTCTCAGTGTGTTTAACATGTTAATGGAGTCCATAAAGAGGTATGTGTATCAGCAACAAGCAGCTGGTGCAGAAAGAGGCAATTGATTTGCTGTTTCAATTGTGTTCCCTTGTTGTTCCCATTTTCAGTGCCTCAGTGTGTATTTAAGTAACACATCCAAGCTCCTAAAGGTGTAAAACTCTTTTTTAATTTTAATCTTGATGGTGATTAAGGTTTACAGCTCATGGAAATCTAAACTCCAGTATCTCAAAATGTATTAGAATAAAGATTTTATAACAGAAACATTGACCTGAGAAGAGCTCTGATCAGCTGATTAACTCAAAACATCTGCAAAGGTTTCCTGAGTGCTTAAGCCTCAAATCGTTGTCATAATAAGTCTTCTCTGCTGTCAGAGCAGAAAAACCACCCTCACATATATAAATTGTGGCGAAGCACATCAGAACCCCCTAGGTATGCTGTAATTGCCTCTGTTTGTACTGCAGCTGCATCATGATGCTCCTGAAATGACAGTTGTCGGACAGAGAGGGAAGCTTCAAATGGGTTGTGAATCCATATTTGAGACGGGTCCACGTGGGAAGTAGCTGCTCAGCGAGTTGGTTGTTGTGTTCAATTAGACTTTTCACATGTTCACCCATGAACACGTTTGCATCCAATAACGCGTGAAGTGTGTATGCCCACTCATACTGTTTATCCAGAACTGTTGCTTCTTTATCATAGCTTCTAGCTTGTCTTGTGTATTTCATGTCTCTCTGTCTTCATCTGTCTTGCTCATCTTTCATGACTGTTTACGTTAAATGTCCCACCAGCTGCCACAAGCTAGGCTGTACGTAAAGACAGGCTGATGGCAGAAGCTGAAATGCATTTTGGTACATTTATTTATTAATTGAAATGTACATTTAATTTTTTACAAAAGAAAGTTTTAAATTTCATGAAAAATCCCACTGAACATTTCTGTTTGAGTTATTATACCACCACTCGACCTTTACATTTTTCCTTCCTGGACTAAAATATAACTGCTTCATTCTTCAAGATGTTTCACCACACCTCCAAGACTATTCTTAAAACCGCTAACCCAGCTGTCTTTAACACAGTACCTGTAGAATAGTAATGCAGTCTTACATTATGCATTGACTTTCTGTCATTACTTACAGAAAATTAACATATTTAGTCCTGGCCAAACTACGGAAGCCGTAAGTGGCCATCCATTAAAATTTTTTTTTACTAAGTTTTCTTGATAATTATCTTGTGATGTTGAGATAATGTGATGTTTTCCTGTTATAACGGCATAATTTTCTTGTGATCTCGAGATAACAAGGACTCATAGTATCAGGGTTAGATCCTCACTGAAGACCAGCTTTAAAAAAAATCTTTTTCACAATCCTCTTCAGCAAAGTTCTTATGAAGACACTGTTTCATATGCTCATAATAAAGCACAAGCTGGACTATGTGCATCTCGGTGATTGGTCCACCCATCAACCTATGGACCTTATTTCCCCATCATTCCCAGGCAGAGGAAATTCCTGTGCTTCTTATTCAGGGGAATCCATTTCTGAACCTTTAAAATAGCCATTGGGTAATGTGTGATTGGATTCCCCTGAATGTTCTCTTAAGAACTTTGTTGAAGAGGATAATAAAAAACACACAAAAGAAGAAAAAAGGGGGTGAGAACAGGAGTCAAACACACAACCCATGGATAATGAGTCCTATGCTCTACCATCTGAGATAACCAGTGAAACAGATGATTTGTCTGAAATTATCCTAAACAAACGCACCTATGGACTCCTTTATTCAGCTATGGTTTTTTATCTTGAGATCATGAGGAAATTATTCTGTTATCACAGGAAGCAACATTTGTTATCTTGAGATCACAAGATAGTGTTATCATCCTGTTATCATGGGAAAAAGGAATAAAAGAAATATTTGAATGGAAGGCTGCTTAGGGCTTCCGTACCAAACATCCACCAAAATCACAGTCCTCAAATTTAGTCTGTGCTTCTGGCAAACACAGTGACAGCACCAAAGAAAGGACTCAGAAACATAGAGGAGTCACTCCACATGTATATCATATTGTTTAAGCTGCTAACTGAGAAAAACTGTTAGCCAAAACTGAGAATGTCATTGCTTTCATCTTATCTTTCACAAGAAAGCTCATGGCTTCACTGATAAACTCAATTTAGCCAATAAAAAAACTTAATCTAGTTAAATGCAAATTCAGGTGGATGATTTATTGATTGTTTTTTTGGGGGTGCCATTGTAGTAAAACAAAAAACTAATGTGATAGTCATGTTTAAATTGCAAGCTAACGTTTAAGAACGCAAGTGGAAAGAAAAAGACTCCTAGAGACAGATATTGGAAAGTTGTGGGAAAAACAACCACTTTGAGAATTGGAAATAATTCTGCTCCCTGATCTCATCTGAGAAAATAGCTTACTTTGCCAGAGTTAATCTGTGAAGGAACTAGAGAGCAAAAAAACACAAGTTTTATAAATAAAAATGACCAATAATGACGGAAATTAGAGTGAAACTTGATAGCTCGTGATGAGTGGAGCTAAAAATTAAATGTGTGTTTGGGCTTGCGCCAGAAAAGCCTTCACACCATTTCAATGAATAAATCAATGCCTTAATGCTCTCCTCCCTCCGCTCTCAGGTTACATCTGGCCGATCAATCAGAGCTGCAGCTAAATAAGAGGTAATCTACGTCGCCCCTGGACCACTGAACTGCTTCATAGCTAATTTAGGGGATGTATGAAGGGCCAGCTTGAACAAAGCTGGCTAAACAAGAATTACTTGATCACATCAAAAAGCACAAAAGAAGAAAAAAAAACATCCATCCTGATACTATGGAAATTTTTCAGCTTGTTGATTTCAAGAAAGACTCATTATTTCTCTGTGAAAGAAGATGAATGAGATCACAGTGCGACAAAATGCTCTCACAGGAGAGGCTGCCCTACATACAGAAACACCCCTGTGACCAAAAACTGGCTCTGTGTATTCATACAACAGGGACGATGAAGGGACGGTAGTACCAACTTGAGTCGGCCTTGTGCATGTTGTGCTGAAGATTATTACTTGTTGGATTGTAATCAAACATAACGTAAAGGCGTATTCACAGTTGGTGATTATAGTATTTACCACTCTGGACCAAACAGTGCCACCTTAGTTGCATTCTAATGTTGCCAGCTGTGTCTTCTTACATTTCAGAGGCTCAAACAAACTTGGTAGGTCAGTTTGTGATTGTGCACTTCTGGAAATTCATTCATTTTTCATTTCTTTTTTGTCTATCTTTCAGCTCAAGCTGTGGTCAAAAGTTGTTTTGCTGTGTGCAGTACTTACTTACATACACAGAGACTAACAGTAGTTCTACTTTAAAGTGATCCACTTTTACACCACTGCAGGGGCCTACAGGGGTTCTGATGCATAGGGCAACTGCAAAAAAGCTGGACCTGATTGTCATAACTCAATGTGACAGTCAGTCCCCACTAGGAAACATTAAGCTGAGCACAGCATGTAGCATACCATATTATAGTAATGTAGGCACATTACTATAATATGGTCGGAGATTTTGTGTGTTATGCTCGTTGAGCAACAGCTACAGATTGGGCTGTGCGATATGATATCTATCGTTTGATGATAGAAAAACGTCTATCGTTTACAATTATCGTTTATTTTGTTGTGTCACAAATTCCACACTTTACCATAATCTTTTGGTGATGGAACGGCACTTTGCACTGTGTTGAAGTTAGTTTTATGTTGGAATTTGACATCTCTCAAATGTCCAACTTGAAACGAACTTCCCTGCAGTCTGTACTTTCGTTCTTGTTGCGAAGAAGAAATTGCATTAAATATAATGAAAGAGCCAAACAACACTATCCAGCAGGGCCAGCCATGATGTGTGCGTCAGTCAGGTAACGTTAAATGAGCATTTAATTCTTTTCAGGTTGAAACAGACCCAGGCAACTGCACCTGAACATTCAATCCTGCTTTTAAAGAACTGTCAAACTATCAACAACAACCCGACATCTCCTCCATCTGTATTTCTTCCAGCACCTCACATTCGCTCCCACTCTCTATCGGCTGCTCACGTCTGTTCATCATCCAGCTCTACAGGTTACAGGTGTGTGCTGTTTGCAATATGAATCTAGTGGTCATCTATCAGTCAATCTGCTCTGATGCTAGTGGAGTTTAAGTGTTATTGACTAGAAGCAGTGGGGCTCATTGGCTTCTCAACAACCCAGACAGGCTTCATTAAGCTCCACCTCAGGTTGGAGTGCTCATCTGGGCAGACCACACACACATACAATGATTTAAAATCAGTACCTCTAGGCTTCTCTGAAGATACTTGTTTCTGTAAACAAATATAAATAATGCAAAGGAATGAATACTGAATACCTAAAGTGGCTGGTGGTGTTACACATATATACATGTCAATGCTCGGATGCATTTATATTTGACAGTGAGGGATGACATGTACATGTTAAAGCACAGTGTGTCATTTACACTATAAATCTATATTTGTGATTTATAGGGAAGCGGCTGTTTTAGGGTTAGAGCATTCCTGTCTGTTTTTTTGGTGTAAGTTGATCTGTTGCAGGGGCTCCTCCTGAAGTCTACTCACATCTCCACAGTTTTGAGTGTGTTCAGCTTCAGGTTGTTCTGAGTGCACAGTGAGTTTTTAGCGGCGAGTGAACGCTGTCCACAAACAGGATCCCTGGGGGATTTGAGGTCTTGCAGGGTGTAGTGCAGACCCATGGTGACTGCATCATCCACTGACCTGTTTACCTGGAAGGCAGTGATGTAATTTAGAAATATGTTTACACATATTAAACTCTTGCCCTGCAGACCAGTTGAATTTCATTGGTAAAGCCTTCAAAGGATTGGCAGAGAGAACCATTAGTTCTTAACTGTGTCTTATTGATGGCCAAGAAACACAACAGAAAATGATTAGACAAATTAGCATAACTTTAACCAGACAGATGGGGATTAATTAGTGAAATGAGCTGTTGTTGTGTTTGGCTGGTATGAAAATCAGCTGAAGCCCAAGCCACACTGCCAAACTGGATGCTGGCCATTTGGGCTTAAAGACCCATTAATCCCTGCTCTGTTATTTTCAAGGTGTTAAAGTGACGTTGTGGTCCAAAGTTGGGGTACGTCACTCGTGAACACCAGGAGTCAAACAGGACTTAAGGGAATAATGGTTTGTTGAGTAATTGACATCTGCCTATTGGGTGGATTGCCATGAAATGATCCAGAGAGAATGATTCCTAAAGATTTTGTTGATCCTCCCACTTTTCATATAGTGCATCTGGTCAAAAATTCTATTTCTCCAAAACTTCGTGGGAATATGTGGAAAGTTTGTTTGCTTGCACATCTTCCATTTGTATTGACACCCATTAATATGATTCCAAGGGCTGGAGTTTAATGTGAAGTTTCCACTCTCTGTGACGGCAAAGAAACTTTAATCTAATTGAAGGTGTTGTTTTGTGGATTAAATAGAATTTGCTGTTCATTGTTCAGCCTCTGCTCACTGTGTGCTACAGCAGAACAGTGTTGTGAGTGGATGCAGCTTGACTAAGGAGTACAAACAGGAGTTGTGTCAGATTTAGTTTGCGTTCTGGATTAAGCTGCTCCCTTTGGGTAACTGCAGGTGCTGAAAAAAAGAAACCACTGGGAAATTAATTCAGAAGGGAAACAGTGTAACTGAAGAGTCTGCAGAGAGTGAGCTGTGTGACAGGTCAGGCCTGTGCGACATCCTGTTTATGTAGTAGTACAGTATAGTCTCAGTTTTGTTTAGGATTCATAGTGTAATGGTATTGTAACCAAGCATCCTGGGTTTGCCTAATGCCGATAGTGTATTGTAACCAAGCATCCTGGGTTTGCCTAATGACGCTTTCCCATTGCTGGTACCAGCTCCACTCGCCAGTCACTACTCTACTCGCTTTTGGTGCCCTGTTCTCTGTTTTCCATTGTAGAAATATTCCCCCCTCAATGTAGCTGTAAATATAATGTCATCACAGCGACACGGCATGAAACTGCCATGATGTAACCTTCATTGTTACACACCCACCAACCGCCACACACATTAATGATAATAAAGTACCAAAGTACAATAGTTTAGACATCAAACTCTGACTAATCTGTTTTAAAATGGCAGGTTTGTTCAGGACACCCCGTCTGACATGTGCAATGATGATGCAGTGAATAGTGTCTCTCTGACCTTTAGGGAGGTGCTAGTAGAAAAAATGGAAAACTAATAAAGGCAAATAGAATTGTGGCAAGTTGTGGCAGCTGGTACCATCCGGTGGAAAAGGGACAAAACTACATTAAACATTAAATTCCAAACTGTTTTTAATCATTCTTATTTATTTAGAACATTTTGTTGTAACTCACTACACAAAATTACTCCTCACGGGGATTTATTTGAGAATGGTCTATCTACAGTCTCACAGGCTACATTACATGTCCACTTTACCTTACACCATGTCCCCTAAGACTTTCTAGATCAACATACTTTATTTTAACTGAAACCATGATGTTTCCTAAACATTACCAAGTCTTGTTTATAGCCTGGCTGATTGCTGTGTCATAATGCAAATTGTGAATTGGCGAATACTGCTGAAAAGACAAGCGTCTAGGCTTTAGGATAGGCTCAGTCAATAAAATAAGGTTTTTCCAAAATTGTGAATCACAAGCTGTCCAGTAGTATGGAGATTAGCTGTAGACAGATACACACACACACACACACACACTTGAACAAATGAAGAGAGAACAAAACATTAAGAATACACATGTTTATATATGACAAATTTACAATATCAAAGGTTTGCTATGAATAAAGATGCATTGGTTAATGAATATTTACAAGGACATAAATCTAATTTAGCTTTGCTCACATTGAGACATCTGAAATACTGAGTAAGAACATCCTTTTGATGTTGATTAAAGTTTAATATTTCTCAGTAAGTGGTCATTACAGCAGCAATATGATACATAAAAAGAAAAAAAGAATAGAAAATATAGCCCCTACATACCTGTTAGGCTGCAGTATGTAGGCACAACGGTCTTCTGCTTCCCAGCGTCAATGTGCGTCAGTGCTCCAGAAAAGCTGCCACATTCCCTGCTTGTATCTGGACCCCGACCGTCCCTTATGTCTTTGTGCACTACAGACATTAAATGACACTGCACACAGTGTTGACATGTTGCTGCTCAGAGTGCTGCCATGGGAAGAAAATCACAGCCTCTAATGAATGCCACTAGGACTTTATACTAATGTAAAATTAGGCCCATCTCTTCTTTGTCTTTGCCATCTGTCTCAGTTTGCTTTCCTTCTCTTCTCTTCTTTCACTTCATCTCTGTACGACTTTCACACACACATACAGGCTCAGGTGTAGAAGTATGTCACTGTGGCATCATCTGGAACAGTGTTATAGATGGTAGCTGCAAATGAGTTTGAAACCATGTGCTGTTTACATAATTGCTCAGTAATTGTTCCAGTGTCCCGAAAGACGGGATAGTGGCAAACGTCATCGCTCTGCGTTATCACGTCCTTCCATCTGTCTCTGGTCACAGCAGAGAAGCAGTCTGGGAGCGTCTTGCTTCATCCATGTGATGTATTTGGAGTATTAAAACAGGAAATTGTTAGGTTCATAAATCCTGTGAGCTCAGTTCCACTACGAGATTTAACTCTGAAAAATATCCACTGGGGACTGATTCAGCCAGGCTCATCAGTGAATGATGAGGAGTATTTATGAAGCTATGACTCACGCCTCTCCAAACTCCTGACATTATGAAGAACTATTGACTTCTGGTGGGGATTAAACTGAACCTAGTTCTGCTTCCTGGTCTCATTTTAACCTCAAATCTAGAAGCTATTTGCTAAAATCCAATGTGACAGCAGGGTCAGCTTAAAAGAAGCCACACAGATGCTATTTTTAGAATATTTTTAGCTCTTTTCCCCACCATCAGGCAGCCATATCCTTCCTGTGTAGAACTTCCATATTCCTGCACCTATGTGTAACTTGGCTGCACATGATATAAAGGAAATGGCTGTCTGGCAGCAGGCAAAGCACCAAAAACTTATTTTAGGCAGCTAAAATACATTTTGCTGCTGACCCTGTCCACAGTCCACTTCAGTGAGAGCCACACTGACCATCATCTAATGCAGGTGATATGCTGACTGTGGATATTTTCCTCATACATCCCTAACAAAATCATGAACTATACATTTAATGATTCTGATCATAGTACTTTGCCACTTTGTTGTAGAAATGTCTCCATGTCCTAAGCAATTAGTTTGATGAGAACAAGATAATCAAAACTGACCTGATTACTAGGTCCACATTGAAGTAAACAGAATTGTCTCTTAAGTAAGGAGCTGTGTGCTCCAGAGAAACATTCGAGAGAGCAGAGAGCTATATTTAATCTGAACAAACCAAAGGGACAGGTCAGACTTTTCATTTACTGAATGCACTTTAGTATGCAAAATTACCTCCGAGCGTCATCATGACTGAAACTCCAGGTTCAGGGGTGCTGAATCAAGTCAGGAGACTCTGCAGGACGTCTGGGATGTTTCTATGATTCTACACTTCTGGTACTGAGGGCTTTGTCGTGCCGATGCACCTGACAGGACGGCAACACCTGAGGACAATTCAGCAAACCAATAATCTGCATACTCTTAACACATAAAGTAGGTATGCTTTACACATAGCTGGTGTGCATGGCAACCAAGGCTGCTGGAGAGAGAGAGAGAGAGAGAGAGAGAGAGGTGAAGAAGCATCACTACCGGGAGAGACGGAAAATGAGGAAGTATAGAAAAAGAAGGAAAATTAGGTTAGCAGCGTCACAGGCAGAGAGACCTCCTCACAGACAGGAGAGAGAGAGAGAGCTTGGCAGATTATTACTCGCTGCTCTCTGTCTCTTTAGTGTCAGTTGCTCTAGCGACTCAGCAGCAAGCAGCATGGAGCTGGAGCCTCAGAGATTCAGTACGTAAAACCTTTTTTTACTACGACTGTCTTTTTGTTGGCTGCTGGTGTGTTTTTAAAATACTGTCAAATATCATTTTTATTTTAAGTTTTGCTTCAGATTGGCTTTATTGTGGCTGTTGTTTGCTGAGAGATTGTGTGCTTCATAAAAAGTTAGATTATCCATGTGCTCTGCCTGCGCCATGATGGACTAGATGTGTGGTTATCATTAACATTAAACTGGCGTGTAGTGGAAGTTTTTAAACTGAGCTGATCCTGAAGAGGCGTTGTGATTGGATGCATTCATTAATGTTCTCGTTCATTATTGTTAATCTAATCAGTTCAGAGTTGAAGTGTCTCAAGGTCTGGAGTCTTGTGTCCACCTTCATAATTATACAAATGTGAGAAAAATGCTGTTTGGATGGAAAGCTGAAAATATGGAAATTTCAGGTTTTCACAGCTACAAATTAACCCCCCCCCCCACCACCACCACCACCACCATAATTAGTTAAAACATTATCTTAAAACACGAGTGAAACCTCTTCAGAATACCTGAGCTGATCGACTCCTCTGCAGGGCTTCATTTCTGACTCGATCTATCCTCTGCATTGCTTAGATGCATAAGGTTGAGCAGGTTTGGGTGTGTGAAGCTGAATGTTGCATTTGCTCTGTGACAAATTTCTACCTGAATCAGAGATGGAGACAAGTTGCATTTGAGCAGTAAAGTAAAAAATAAAGGTTAATTATTTGCTGTAACATAAAATGTTCTCGTAAGCATCAAATGCAGCAGGAAGAGAAGATGGCTCAACACGTGCAGATTCAATACAAGCATGTTAGAAAAAAAAGATCTTTCATGAGATATTTACAGCAGAAAACAATGCACACCTGCGCAGCGACATGCAGGTACACATGAGGAATGATATTCATCACATTTGGAGTTCCCAAGATTCAAATACAAATGAAACCAATAAACAAGGAAGGAGCGTGACACAGACTATAGCATCTTATCTGAAACAAAATGTATGAGGTAAAGTAACCTCTCTCTCTCTCTCTCTCTCTCTCTCACAACAGCTGAACAATACTCACATATCTCGGCCAGTAATTTGACGTAGCCTCCGGGAGGGCACATCAGCATTATCTACTTTGACTTCACTTCAAAGATAATATGAACAATTTTATCCTCCTAATATAAAATGTTCCTACCGTCTATATGCAGACCTGTGCCCCTGTGGCATGCAATATGTTTACTCTGCATTCTTGGCGCTGAAGTGGGAGTAGTGTCGGTGTGGCTCTAGAGATGGGAGACCAAAATAGATTGCCATGAAATGTTTGCACAAAATGAATTCTGATAACGTTGGTGACCCTCTGACCTTTCCTGTAGCAGCACAATGAGGATGACATTTGGTTTTAATGGACACTTTGGATGAACTGCTGTAAAATTTGGAACAGGCAATGATTTCAACTGAATTCTCTTCATCATCGTGGCATGCTAACACGTTAAATTAATAGGGAGTCTCTCCCCTTCTGGTGGACCACCATATAGCAAAAAAAAATATGTACGTTAGTAAACGGTGAGAGACACCAAATGTTTTGAACCCGTTTGAATTGTACCCTGAATTACACACATGATGTTTGTCAATTTAAAAGATAAATTTGAAAGTCAAGAGTTACAAAAGTTACAAATCCCACAATTCAGTGCTTTTCCTTTGATAGATTACAGATTTACAGACACCTGCATAATGATGCAACATTATGATTCATAACTGTTCAACATCTCAACGTGTTGCTCACTACAGAGTAATATGTAATCTGTTTATCACACCAGGAATAGTGAGGGAACGAATCCTCGATTTTGGGAACAGCCCTCATCACAGAGACCTTTCAAGAGACAGATGAATAACGTAATCCTCTCTGGATAAGGTTTATTCAATCTCAAAGTTTTTTAGACACATTCCTTTTTTAAAGGTCAGATCATGGTGTAGAAAACATAATACTATAATCCCCATCAGGGCTCTCAGCAGAATGTCTATCCAAGACAGTCTGTTGCATAACAACAGCTTTCTCAATAAAGTCCTCAGTGGAGATCTTCTTTGGGCACTGAATTTTAAATATCTTCACTGTACTGTAGCATTTAAGAATAAACCTTTAAAATATAAACCTAACTTTAGTAGAGCAGGTTTTTGCCTCCCTCTCATCAGGATCTCAATCAGTGGTTCATGAAAAGCAAACTGAACGTTCACTAGAGTAGTCACAGTTATGGCTGATCACAATTATTTTATTCATCTGTGGTTGGAATCAGTACTTCACTGTAGGTTGAAACAGAAGTGCCGTGACTTTCAAATTGTACTTAAAGCTCCATCATTTGAATTTTGTTTTCATTTATTTTTGGCCACTTTTATATATTGAGTTGAGCTGAGCACAGCTCTGCTTCTGTTCACTGGGACAATCAAACCAACTATGATATGACTGGTTATCAGAGGGTATTTGCAGAGTTGAACCTCCCAACTGCCTCGTGTTGCACCGCTCAGCGGCTTCCAAGTCTTTGACTAGTGGTGGGCAGTGGCAGTCTGTTTTAAAGTTATACATATGAATGAGGTTATTACAGCTAATGTGTTAGCAAACAGCTGCCTATTTAAATATACAGCAGCTACAGAGTGATATTATTTATTTGAAGTTGTGTTTGTGTCACCTGATGAAGGTGAGTCCAGTATTCTCTCTCTGTTGTCTCTGTGTTTGGTCTCCACCAGCTCCTGAGGGAAATATCTAGCACTTTAGCTGCTAAATGCTCCACTGTGTTCATCAGCTGCTCTCTGACTGTTGTTTGCTGCTCAGCACGTCGTCGGTGGGTTAATCTGAGCTTCTTCATTGAAATCAGCTGCACTTGGAAACCAGGGTGATGAGAGCAGCGACTGAACGAAAACAATGAGATAAAAGATACTAAAAGCGCTCAAGAGCTGAGGGGAATGGCACAGCTGGCCCATGGCTTTGTCACACAGACTGTATATAAAGATGCATGACATGACAGCTCCCCAAAAGTGAGGCTAAAACATCTTGATTGCCATTGTGTTCGACTGTGGTGTAGGTATAAACCCTGCGTCAAGTCAAAAGCATTTTCCCCAAATATGGTTTTTGTCATTTTACACTAACGTTTGTTTAAATGTTCATGTTACTGATACGGTTTTAATGAGTTAATTGATGCTATATAAAGGATGTGTCATGATTGTCAGCAGAGCCGTGCTCACTGTTGTGTTGGCCAGGTGTGTGGACGGGACATAAAAACATGAAAATATTAATTAGCGCAGCTTTAACAAACTTGCATAAATGCTCAAAACTAAAATGATCATGTTGTTATTATTAATTCGCTTCACTGGGATTGTGGTTTTCAAAACCACCAGTGAAGAAGGTTTATTTTCAGAGTTAGAGCAAAGCATTGCTGTTCAAATTCATCTTTACTGGTGTGCCGATGCCCGCATGTGTTTCTAAAACGTCCTCCACAATTTAAAGAGCGATTACTTGAAGAAAGGAACTTGAATTGGGACGCATCCCGCAGAGCTCCAGAGAGCCTCCAAAGTGCTGAATTATTACTGGACACGTTTTAGGAAGAATGCTTTTTTCTCCTCATTCACCTCTGACAGAGTTTTGCATGTGGCTGCTTGATGTCTGTATGAAAGCACAGAGGTAGAAAGAGGAGGAGAAGAAGTGGTAATGTTTGGCCTGACCTTACAGCTTTATATGATATGAGAGAGCTTTGATATTAGATCAGACTCATACTCTTTGATGAGATGATGGGAGGAGCAGAGTGAGGGAGACACTGATAAAGGTTAGTATGTAGAGATTGAACAAACAGAGAAATTCTAATAATGGACGATGAAGGGATAAGTGAGCAAATGAAGAAATTAATGCACTGATAGAGAAATGATTGGATGAAGCCATAGATGGATGAAAACCCCAAAGTAACGTTGGGATATAACAGTCGCAGTGTTAAAGATGCTCTGCCATCAGGTAATGGTAGCATTTGTTGTCATGGCAGTGATTTATCACACTTCTGTGGGTTGTAAAAGAGCAGTGAAGCTAACCTAAGTTAAGAATTTGTGAAAAGCACACACACACACACACACACACACACACACACACACACACACACACACACACACACACACACACACGCACACACAGCAGCCTGCTTGTCACTCTCCCCAGTGATAGCGGATGTGAAAGGGAAGCATCCTGAAAAAAAAACAACCCAAAGCTGAGAAATATTTTCTGCTGAGTGAATCCAGCTAAATCTGCTCTTCCACACTTTCCATCACACTTGTTTTCACATGCAGACAGTCTGCAGAGAGCACACTGCAGTAGCTGCAGTCAATAGATCCCTTAATATTTCATATGTTCCAAAGTGATCCATCAGGATTTGTCGTTGTGTTTAATCATCTAAGCCTCAGCTGGATGTTCTACAAAGACTTGGTTGCCTCCATATTCCTCTCCTCTGAGATTGAAATCAAATATCATGGGTTTCTGAGCACATTGCTTATGGTCATATGATTGCTTATGGTCCTGCATTGCTTTATAAATTAACCTGGTAATCCGTCACTCATGAAAACGCTAATCACACACACATATTAAGGGTCACCATGAAGTCCCCATCCTGGTTAGTTTATGAAGTAATGTGCTTTCTCATTATTAAACTGTCTCATCTAATTTACTTCTTATATTTCCCAGGATGCTTTGAATGGATGCTACCTGTGTTATGGTCTGCCATAGTACAGAAACAGGGGCCCAAATACAGACACTTAAGCAGAGGAGGTATAGTCTGTGCTATTTATTAGAATAGCTGGTGACACAGGTGAAACTGGCAGTCCAAAACAGAGCACATAATCCAGGCAATGAACAGGAGGTCATCCAGAAATGTAAAACTGACAAACTATAAATGACATGAGAGAAACAATCCAGAAACACGAGACATCCACAGAGAAGTTCAGGTTGAAACAATTAGCTGGCAACTAGACAATGGTGAGATGGAGATAACAAGACACAGGTGAAACACATCAGGACAGGAGCTAACAATCAACCCAGGAACACAAGTACAGAGACCCAAACTGGACATTAACACATGTGACAGAGCAACTTCAAAATCAAACAGTATGCAGCAGGAAATAAGAAACACAAACACCAACACCACTGAATCATACATCAGTCTGAACCAAGCAGAGCCAAACAAGATGTTCATGAAGCTTAAGAGAAATGCTTTGTGTGGTGATTATTGCCTTCACCAACAGAATCATGCGGAATTCAGTTGTCTTTGTCTTCCTCTGCTGCAGCTGAGCTGTTGACCATGACCCCGCTTCTCTTTGTAGAAATGTCTTTACCTGAAAGAAAGAAAGCAAGTAATTCGTTTGTTAGTATGTTAGTAATGAAGTAGTACTGAGTGCTACATGTCTGCAGTTGGTTTAAAGATAATCATGCATTGCTGATACACTAGTATGTTTTATTTTTTCAGCCAGGCCAGTTTAATACATTTTGTTCATAGGTCCTGCTGTGTATCTTTATACTGTTCAGTTCACAGTTGCACTCTTTAGAGTTTTATTCTAACTGATAAGGTAATCTTGATGACATTCAGCTGTGTTAACTTCCAAATGATGGTGTTAGAGAGAAGGGAGTGTGACAACTTTAACATAAACTCTAATTATATACCTGTTAAAGCTGTGTGTGTGTGTGTGTGTGTGTGTGTGTGTGTGTGTGTGTGTGTGTGTAGGACAGCTCTCAGGTGTTTATACAGTAGCTTCAGAAATCAGTCAAATTAAGATGTATTGAAACATTTTATCATTATCACTGAACATGATCTTTTAAAGACTTTGCTGTCTGCAAGTTCATTGCTCATTTTGAAACTTCTTGTAGTAAAATCACCACTGAAAATTTTGTTGGCACCTTTACAGATGGATAGCTTGAGATATCTCCTACTGTCTCTGATATTTATTTATATCAGACATAATAATAATAATCAGGTTTTATATTTATTTCTGGACCACATGTCTGTGATTTTAGACATCTAGATCCATTATTAAGAAAAAATTGAAATAATAAAATACTATTTGCAGCTCAATATTTAAAAACAAATCTCGCACACATTTACACAGTGACAAGCAGAATTGCTGTTCCAGCACCACCGTTAGTGGACAGCTCCAGAGTCACACACACACACACACACACACACACACACTGAGTACATGTATTTATTTTATATATCAAATTATTTTTAGCTCACGGTATGACCCAGATGTGTTCTCTGTACACACAACCAGTAACGACGGACATAAAGGTGGTTTTAGTGGCTCGCTGCCTCTCTGACACGGCTGGCTGGAAGTGTTCTGCTTTTGTCTTCAGTGAAAACACTACAGGGAATGTGGCTCTGCTTCCTTTGTTGGCTGGGAAAAAGAACATGTCTCACATCCAGGACAATATCAGTCTAATTTATACAAAACAACTTCGAGCTCCTGGCAAGCTGCAGTACTGTAGCCGTGTGAGAGACTGAGAGACACTGAGAGGCTGAATTGGGACACTGCATACTGTGTATACATATATTTATCTATAGTATGAAGCATGCAGCATTATAGTATGCAGTATTGAGCCTTGAGCATTGATAGTGTGATGACACTGTTTCATTCAAAGTGTCAGGTCCTGTTTTCATTTCTGATCAGTTCAGTCTCTACAAGCTTGTGATTGAAGGTCCACATCTTCTTTTCTCTGGCTGTGACTGCAAGCCAGTTGCTCGCTGTGACATCATCTGTGCCAAAATGGTCAGGAAGGGTCCTGCAGCTTAATGCTGGTTTAAGAAACGAACATGCACCTCTGCCCCCAGCGCACACTTATGTTGGTTAACATTCATTCAGACAGATCTCACAGGGAGAGTTTTTGCTGTTGTCTGTTTTGCATGAGAGCCGGTCCTGTCAGGCAAAATCACTGTTACTTATTATTAGTGTCTGCAGCCTGTTATTAGAGGGATGTGCAGCAGTCACACACATCTCCTCATCTTCTGCCATTGTTCACAAGTGAAATGTCAAATGAGGGCTCATATGATACACTTAGTTATTTTGGGGGCTCCACAGAAAAAGAAAAACTCATATTCCTGAGCAAAAAAAGCTACATTGCTCACAGTTAGCGGTACATGTGCAGTAGGGCTGCAACTAATGATTATTTTCATTATAGATTAATGTGTTGATCATTTTTTCTTATTAATCAATTGGTTGTCTGGTCCATAAAAGTCAATCAGTGTTCCCCAAGATGACGTCCACAAATGTTTTGTTTTATTATTCTTTTACTGTCAAAGATGAGCAAATAAATCAGAATATATTCACATTTAAGATGCTAGAATCAGAGAATTTGGGCTTTTTTTCCTTTCAGTTAATTTAATAGTTAACTAATTGATTAATCGACTAATCAGAGCAGCTCTAATGCACAGACATTGTTTGAACAATTATTTTATGCTATTAAACTATTGATCAAAGGACTGTACAAAAACACAGGTGAAGGGATTGACATGTCTGTGCTCAGATAAACTTCATCATATCTATCCAATATAAAATAATAGCAATACAGGCATTGTGGTGCACTTTGTGTTTTCCAACCTTACAGTGTCTTTTACCTTCCTTGCTTTTTGTTTCGTGCCTCACAGCAGTAGAAGAAACCTTGTAATATGTGAGTTGACAATGGAGTAAAGAAGCCCCGGACGCTCACTGTGTTACGATGGGGAAAACACTAATCTATGCCTCCCCTCCAACTTCTGCTGAGCGTTTTAAATTTGGTTTGATTTGGCTCGGTGTAACACGTCTGTCTTGGCAGCAGAGTCTGTTCCCGCAGCCAGCTTTCACAGTGACTCCGGAGAGAAGTTAGTAAATAGAGATGGAAGTTGTGTGTGCTGGCTGTGAGATGGAAAGACACTGTTAGCTTCCACTAAAGTCAAGGATCTGACTGCCGACAGCAACGCTGTTGACAAACCAACAAAACCCTTGACAGGTGGCATGCTGCAGTGCTTCCTACAACAGACTCCCAGGCAGCCTGCTAAGCCTCCAAAACAAGCTTTTCAAGCATTTAAAAATCCTTAAATGAGAAATAAATTCTGTCAAAGGCAGATGAAAATGGCACCTTCCTCCAACAGCGACAGGTCTCATGGGAGAGAGCTGCCACCTGGTTTGAAAGCTGTGTGTTTTCTGTCAATTTGTGACTGGAGGGATGGCTGCAGGGATGTTTGTGAAGGCGCAGGCAGTGTGTGTCTGAGGGATAGAGGCAGAATTCGTCCTGAGGTTCATCTGAGATTCATTTGTACTGCAGTTTGGAGAGAATAGCTCCACCAGTTCCCCGCAGAGAGTTTTAACTCCCTCTCTGCAAAATGCGGTAGAGGAAACGCTAACCTGTCCAGCATATGCTAAGCTCATGCACTTTCATTTGGACTTTGTTGTGGAGAAGCAGATTGTCCTGTGCTTCTACGCTGACAGAGAAAATCTGCCTCTTCAACTCTTTGTTCCTCCTCTTACATAACATACAGAGAACTGATGTCTGTTTTTTGTAGCATGGAGTTTGCATCATGTCACATATCACATTGCTGTGTCCCTTTCTTTTCTTCCTGTTTTTTTACATTTGTTTTTTTTTGGCAGACACAAGTATTTCATCATCCTCTGCAGCTACACTGACACACAAAACAAGACAAGAATACAAGGAAACAGGGGTGGGATCTTGTTTCAAGGCAGATTAGTTTAATAGTCACAAGCTAATTCATATCAGAAAGGCAAAAACATCTCACCTCATGTTAGGAAATATATTTACAAGTCAATAAGTCTCCGTTCCAGCAAGACTACACACAACTTAAGCAAAAGCGATTTAATATTTTTAAGAGGAGTTACACAGATGTGTCCATGTCAGTAGCTGTGGACCAGTAGCTGATATCAGTGGGAATCCACTATAAGATTAATTTTTGTGATCTGGAGAGCTAATGGTTCTCCTCTGGGACCGGCCTCCTGCTGCCTCTAGAGCAATAACAGAGAACAGAACATCTCCCAGCTCCCATCAGACTGCTGCTACCAAAGCTGCATTGCTGTGGGAGGCTCTGTTGGACTTGATGTGTTGAACTCAGACGATATGAGGGAGAGAAAACCTGTGAAAACTGAAGCACAAGAGACAGTGAAGTAGAGCCCTGCGTGGGACTGTTTTCTTGATCCCACTCCCACCCACTGCCACTGATTTGGTGACCATTACCGCCTGCTCCCGCAAACATTGTGACATGCACAGTGAAAAAAAGGACACAAATATTTGGTGGGCAAACGTTCAGAATAACCAACATACTGTAAATCATTGAATTCATTTTTGTCTGAGAAGTTTTCCAAATTTCAGACTTGCCTTGCTTTGGTATTGTATTGTATAAGCCCGCTTTAATATTCATTTCGAATGCATTTGTTGACTCCATCTTATTAGAGCCGGCTAAATTGCGGGACCCGTAGTATATTTTTTAATCGCCCACTCCCACTTGCAGCACAGCTAAAACCGCCCGCTCCCACGCGATTTGTGATGGATCCCATGGGATCCCAATCCCAATGCAGCCCTTTACAGTGAAGCAGTCACACAGCAGGCGCATCAAGGAGGCAAAAAAGCAACACACGTCTTCCCTCATCACAACACATCTCAACATGGTGACAACATACATGTCATGAGACTCTGTTAGCCAATCAGTGTCACGTATGTCACCTCATTCTGACCCATAATTCTCCTGTGTGGTACACCAAATGTGACAATGCAGCAGCGAGGTGCATTTTCCCCCAATTTTCATCAAAATCCAACCCAGAGGTGTCTACAGTGTGACATACAGCAGCCCTCTCTGCTCCTCCACGATACAACCCACCCTCTGTCATGAGGCCTGGATGTTAAGAGTGTTGAGCTGTTTATCATTAATATGATCATTCAGGCATCATGATTGTCTAGATCACGTTGGACCGAGTGTGTTGTAGTCTGGGTGAGTTAGTAACAGTCAGGAGATGAAATAATAGTGTGTGGTATTAAAATATGTCTTCTTTTTTGATGTTTTTAACTGAAAGTGGGTCCATCCACATCACAAAGTGGGAGAAATTATTTAAATAAACTGTCTGAAAATGGCAGCAATAGCATTGCTAAGTATATATTATAATCCAGTTGATTTACACGATTGGTTCACACATGTTCTTCAGATCTGTTTTGGTGCAGGACTACACAAAGCCACCAAACAGTTTGGCTGTTCCAGTTTGGTCAGAATTAAAGGTCTCCTCAATGCTGGGGAAGTACAGGCAGTTACTTATTCATCCTACACTTCCATCGGGGTGGCATCTGATTGGCCTCAAGTGTAATTCTGCTGCATGACAATGAGCTCAAACATGCAGCGAAAGTCATCTTCAGAACTATTTTCAGATTAAATAATAACTAGGAGTCCTGGAAATGATGGTATGCACCCCACAGAGCATCGATCTTGACATCATTGAGTCTGTCTAGGATCACATGAAGAGAAGGAAGCACCTGAGGCTGCATAAATCTATAGAAGGACTGTGGGGAAGATGTTCAGGCCGACCTACCTGCAGAGCTTCAGAAACTACGTGCAAGTGTACCTAGAAAAACTGATGCTGTTTGAAGGCAAAGGGCTGTCACACCAAATATTTATTTAGATTTTTCTTCTTTTCGGTCTTTGCATTTTTTTATATTCTATATTTTATTAACATGACTATTTTTGAAAGCATTCTTACTTTACAGGATTTTTTCCAGACCTAAACCGCTGCACACTACTGTACATCCAACACATCCTTACTGATCAAGGTGATATCCTACACTCACATCAGTGCTATGGTGACACTGCTCCTGCTGGAGCCGCTGCTGTTAGCATGTAGCATTTAATGAACTCCACCTCCATCCACCTGTACGCTTTGAGTCAACCTTGCCATAGTGATGACATTTTTATGTCACCACTACGACACTCCCTGCTGTGCGGTTTCCTTTTTAGGAGTGAAAAGCTCAGAGCCTCGACACCAAAAACTGCTGTACGTATTTACTCTTCTATTCCAGGTGAATTGGCTGACTGCTCTGGGTAAACTAGTGTATCTGTTGTAAAGAAACAGTGAATGAGTGAAAAATTAAGACACTTTGGAGACAGTCACAGTCTAGCATTGTCTCACAAAGAAATCTGTTTGATTTTACGCTGCATTACATTTCATCATGTCATTCATGTCATGTTACAGCTAGTGGTGTAGACAGGTAGGAGGACCCAAACACAGGACTCAAGGCAGAGGAGGTACAGTTCAAAAGGGGGTGTATTGTGGAAAAAACAAACAAAAGGCGAGCACACTTACTGACAGAGTGGCTGGTAAACGGAGTCCAAAAACAAAGTAATCCCAACAGAAATCCAAAATTTCAGGGTGACAAGACGAGCAAGGCTGATAACAGGAACAGAGTGTATACGCACGACAGACTGGGGGGTAACACAAACTAAGACTGAAGAGAAACACCAAACATATATACGCCGGGGACTAACAAGCAGGGCGGGAGTACACAGGTGACAGACATGAGGCTAACGAGAGAAGGCAGGCAGAGAGAAAGCAGGGGAAAACAGAAAGAATGACAGAGGGATTACTGGGATAACAGACACAACACAGGTTACTGATCACTAAACACAGGCCATATCACAAGATGTAACAGATCAGAAATAAACAAACTAACTCAGACACAAGCAGACAAAACTAAAATAATGCAGACAAGGAACCTGAAGTAAATACCAAAAAATGAACCAAGGCACAAGACTGGGAACAAAGACAAAGAACTAAAATGCAGGACCAGAGCTAAGGTAAAGACAAGACTTACTACTAAAGACAAGGAACGAGAGAAACAGGCAAATAGAAGGACACATGAAAATAATGGCAAAAAACTCACACTCACAGGGAAAAACTACAACTCATAACATGTCATCCATCAAATCCTATACTGATACATCATTAGATACTGATTTCAAAGAAATTCAAGTATTTAAATCATAGATCAACCATGGATTTTTTTTCAAGCGAGTGCCTTTAAACACAAAAGTATCCTGAAAAATAAAGTTCTGCAAAATGATCTGCCAGAGCAGTAGGATGATTTGGCTAAAAATATACTGTAATGAGCCTAATAAGTCTGGATTCAAAACAAAAATTCTTTGCCAAGTCTGTTATCTGCTCACAGTGCTTTTTCTTTCTTTGCTCCTTAATTGCCAACTTGTGAAATGTGACCTGCAGCGTGTGCAATGATCCAAACATCACTGCAAATTGACGAGACAGAATTCATGTTGGGCTCAGGCCGCACTCTGTGTCACAGCCTTAATTGCCAGGGCCTCGGCAGGGCGGTGGGCCACTGAAGTTTTATTAGCGAGCAGCCCCCTCCACCAGCATCACACCTTCATCTTTGCACCCGACCCCGTTCCTCCACCCTCCCACTGCCCTAGCGAATGCCTCGCTGATGTCCAAAATGAATTCAGGCGGAGATCTGCGACTTAGAGAAGTCTGGCGCTCCCCAGGCGACGATGAGGAAGACTTAATTGGGAAGTCTGTCTAACAGTGGAGTCCAGGATGTTCAGTGTTGATTCAGTGCCAACAAACCAAAAAGTTCCTGCATGTAAGTGACCTCCACAAAGTTATATAACAGCACCAGTACATTATCTAACTACTTTACTCTTCTGCAGCTGAGCACCATCACAGCAGAGCACTCCTTTATAGATGTATGACATCAAACTGCACCACAAAGGCATAGATAAGTCCAGATGTGGGAATGTTCATTAAATACTGACAAACACAAGATGTTGAACAAACCAAATAATAGATGATGACTGTACCACGTCTGATGCTGAAGGCAGCTTTCATTACAAAAAATCCACTTTTTTGTGTATGTCAGTTAAAAATGTGTAATGGTATGGTTAAGGGTAGACTTGGATAAAACATGTAGATACAGTATATATACTCAAGATAAAATCTAAATCTGCATGTGCCACCCTTGTGTTTAAGTTTTAAATTGTGCTTCAGTGGTATCTTTTACCAAACAAGTCTGTTTTATTCAAATTACTACAAAATAATTGCCACACAGACAGCGTATTGACACTCTCACTTATGTAAGTGGTTCCTCTAAAGAGACTGAATACTGAAGCCAATGCCTTAAACTGCACTAATTGATGGCTATAAACCAGCCTCTATATAAAATTTAAAGCTGCGTTATTTGAATGAGTTTGGCTGGGGGCAGAATAACTTCTTACAAAGATATAATCACTAATTAACAAACACCAATTCATACACCCAGCAGACAGGATCATCCCATTTGAGTTGATGAATGTATGCTCAGTCTGTTTGTGGACATATTCTGAGCAACACATCTGTTCACCAGCTCATCTCTAACTGTGTCTGTCTGCTGCTTTATCCACCAACCTCACAGACCCTCACCCTATATTAAATTCAATTCAATTCAATTTTATTTATATAGCGCCAAATCACAACAACAGTTATCTCACAGCGCTTTTCATGAAGAGCA
>JAPMOB010250042.1:0-36721 GCA_029875015.1 Lepomis gibbosus | reverse complement strand
GAGTGTGTCTGGGACTGGGCCACCTACTGTCTCTGATCCAGCATGTGGGGATCGCACCTTAGATCCACCCACAGAGCACAGTGCCTTACTTCACTGGAAACATACTGAAGGAGAGTGACAATGGTGTGTACCAAGGGGACGGCAAGCAAGTAGTGTGAGGAATGTCAATAGGCCCTGCTGCAGTGCAATAACTGGCTGATTCACCCACAGACCCAGAAGTGAGGCTTGCTTTGGTTCGATGTAGGGAATCCAGAGAGTTGTGAAGGGGCAGGGAGGCTCCACTGCAGGGCAATGGTGAAGTGAGAAAGGGGGCCAGACAGTCCTTCAGAGGTGCTAAAAAGGTCGTTGGTCTTAGCTGTGTGTGTATTTATACTTTCTGCTCTTTGTGGTCCACAGGAGACGACAATGGGAAGAAGGCCAACAATCCAAACCACTGTAACTGCATCATTGACCAAATCTTCACTGGGGGCCTGCAATCAGATGTTACCTGTCAAGTTTGCCAGTAAGTTTGTGTGTCTGTCTAGTGTGTTTGAGACTTTAAAAAAGTGTAAAGAAACAAAGGACAATTCGAAAAGTGGAAAGTCCCGCCTGAGGTGTTTGCTGTACATTCATTTAGATTGAGCATTACATCACCACCTATAGCCCTCCTCCCTCTTTTCCTCCTTCCATCCAGTCCTCTGATACCGTAGTCACCTTTCACACCTGGGCTGATCGATGTGGGCTCCCCTCGTCCTCCCAGAGTGGGTGAACCACTGGTTGCGTCCTCCCTGATGCTCTTATTTAAAGGCCCGGC
This sequence comes from Lepomis gibbosus, assembly GCA_029875015.1. Taxonomy (NCBI): domain Eukaryota; kingdom Metazoa; phylum Chordata; class Actinopteri; order Centrarchiformes; family Centrarchidae; genus Lepomis; species Lepomis gibbosus. The sequence continues at coordinate 35,928 of JAPMOB010250042.1, read as the reverse complement.
CCCTGCAGAGCTGCTGTAAGGGGGGTTGTCTAGACAGCAGCACAACCCAAGCGTTGCCTGCCTGCCCCCTAGAGCTGTCCTGTCACATTAACACTAGCACGCTGCACTGAACTGCAAAGCACCTCGCCCAAACTAGCAGACAAGCCGAGCCCAGCTCAGTGCGATGTTACCTGGCCTCACAGTGAAAAGAGAGTCTGCTGATGTAGAGATTGTGATGCTGTCTTCAGAATCATTAAACACATCTCCTGTCGTCTGCAGATTACTTATGAGTAAAGCATTTAGCCACAGAAAATGCATTCCCAGTGCATCCCAAAGGACTTTTTAAACAGAAACGGTACCATACTGGTGCCATATAAGTGCAGGGTTGCTCTTTCACCATCATAAATGAGTGCCAACGTGCCTTAATAGCTACCTGCTAATACCATTGATTATGTCGACTATTCTAATTAACAATGATCATGTGCGGCATACTTCATGCATTCTACACTGGGAGCCTCCATTTTGGCTGGGCTGCAGTCCATCAAAGTCATCGGGCTGTAATAATAAAAATTCCTTATGTAAAGCCAATTTTCTCTGATGTAACACTTCATTGAATTGCAAATGGACCTGGAAGAACAGTGTGGACATTATGCAGACGCACACACTCATCTTCCAGCAGGCTTAAACAAAAACATGATCAGAATCTCCAGAGGCTGTGTGAATGTAAGTGTATATATTGCCGACTGTGTCATCATCATTTCATCATCACATGTAATAAGTGACACACAACCACGCACTGTTTATTAAATGCTATAAACTGACCCCTTCTCTCTCTTTTTTTCCTCCTAGTGGGGTTTCCACGACGATAGATCCATTCTGGGACATCAGTCTGGACCTTCCTGGCTCATCCACGCCTTTCTGGCCTCTCAGCCCTGGAGGGGATGGCAGCACAGTCAATGGAGAGAGCCACCTGTCAGGGTCCACAACACTCACAGACTGCCTACGCAGGTACAACTTCCGTCTCGCTGACACCAGATAGCTTATCTTTTCCCTACCTGTCAGGTTGTCTTTACTCTTTGCCCGTCTTAACTAAATTCCCAATCATCTAGGTTGTAGAATATATAATAACGATAAATCAGAAGCTTCTTGCAAAAAAAAAAACAGAGGTCGGCTCACTTTCATATACGGTACTACTACTATCTAAAATATACATTAAAAATGAATCATGTTCATAACATTTGTGAAGGAAAAAAGATTTTCTTTTTCTTTCAATACTCAACCCCCCAAATTCACAGGTATCAATTGTCTCCACTTGTAGTTAAATTAATTAATTTCATTCATGCCTCCACTTGGGGTCACACATGGTGTTTGCTCAGACACAACAACCCTTTTATCCCTGGATCTCATCTTCGGCCATCACCAGGTTGGCAGAGCAGGTGTGACCTCTCATAGCTCCTCTTCTGCCTCTTCATTCTTGCAATTCCTTCTCCCTTTCTCCTTATCTTTTTTCATTCCCTCTCCTCTCCACTTAATNCTTCCACCCCATCCCCTCACTATCTACCTCCTCACATCCTCACATTCGTCTCATCCTCCTCCTCTCTTTCTCTCACCTTCTTTCCTTCAGAATTGTTTTATTTTTTTTACCGCAGCTCCTCACACACCCCTAGTTGCTGCAGCAAGTCTCTTAAAGGTACAGAGCTGGTTGGTGCTGTTGCCGTGGTGATAGAGGCGTTGGCAATACCAGCAGGGCTCTGGGTTGGGTGGGCCGATGTACAGAGTGGCTGCACCAAAACTCTGCAGGCAGACTTGATGCACAAGCCCTCACACATCTTAAGTCATGGAACTAGAACTAGGTGTAGAAGAATAGATAACCATTTTCACTTTCTGTCTCTTGTTACTAGGGTTGGACAATATGGCCAAAAATGTTGTGACAGTATATTTTTTGTATCATTCAATATTGATAATTATCACAATAAATGTCAAATCCTTATTTGGTTCAGGTGTAACGGCTGATTTTTGCTCCTGAGTGAAAGTTGAAGAGACCAGATTGTTATTTGTTTTTTTTTATGGTCAGAACATGACAAACACTTGATACCAAAACAGTGTATCACTTAACAAATAGGAGGTAGACATTGAAAACAATTATGATAAAATCTTTTATCAACAAATATGCACAAGTCTTTTTTCAGTCCCTTTTCCTAAACAAAATAAATATTATTATAGAAAAATTAAGTGGTAATTTGTTCTTGATTGACTTAACTAAATCAAACATTTAATGAACATTTATTGTATTGTTATTTAGGAAACTTATATTGTGATAATTCAAATTATTGTTTTATTGCCCAGCCCTAGCCCTTACACAAACCCTGTCTTCTCTGCAGGTTTACGCGTCCTGAGCATCTAGGAAGCAGTGCCAAAATCAAGTGCAATGGTTGCCATAGTTACCAGGAGTCCACCAAACAGCTGACAATGAAGAAGCTCCCCATTGTAGCATGTTTCCATCTCAAAGTGAGTCAGCCGGTGATAGTGCTGCCAGTTATCACTTGTTACGTTATCTGTCACCATCTGAAATTTGATTATTTAAGGCTACATTGAGTTTTTATCATTCACACATCTAATTTTGTCGTTGCTCCAAAACAGCTGATGCAGTGGTGTTCTGTAAATAGGGCTATGTGATGTAAATGCAAATGTAGATGCTCTTAAAAAAAAATTATTCTATCCTATTTACCTTAATTGCACTGTATTAATATATACTGATTGATACATAGTATTGAGATATCTATATATCTATATATAGATATAGATAGATAGAGAGATAGATAGATAGAGAGATATAGACACACACACACACACACACACACACACAGGCAGTTCAGATTTTTCAGTGTCCTACTGTGTAGCCCTTTCACACAGTGTCCCAAGACACGTCTGATTTTAATGGCTATTACAATGTACAATGGCTAGTCCTCCACTGTCAATGTTTTATTTATCATAACAGTATTGGAGGCCCATAATGTATTTATGATATTCATAGGAAAAGGCAGCATGTTTGTCTTAGATCAATCCAAGCCTGTGATTATCTTGTTGTGAATGCGTGAATGTACGACAGCCAGGGTGGAAGACATGCATTTTCACTTTTCACTAGCTGTGTTTTTATTTTGTAATGATGACGGCTGTTATTTCTAAATATGTGTCTTCTCCCCTCCCCCATACTCTCTCTTTCCATTTTTTTTTTTTTGCCCCTTCCCCCTCTCACTCCTCTTCCATCCTCCCTTTCTGGCCATCCCCAGCGGTTTGAGCACTCTGCTAAACTGCGGAGGAAGATCACTACATATGTTTCCTTCCCTTTAGAGTTGGACATGACGCCCTTCATGGCATCCAGGTAGGCCTCCACCTAGCAGTCCCTTAACTTCTCTGCCCCATATAGTGAATCTGGTCCTGCCAGTGTTCAAATCCAGAAAGAGAAACACAGCTGTTTAAGAAACCCTGGAGCAGCTTATTTAACTGGTTTATTTATTTTATTATGTTTGCACTTTTATGATACACTATACATACTCCACACATCTGCATCAATGGCAAAAAAGCATTATTAAATGCTCCCTATGAATGTGTACTAGTGTCAGTAGAGCATGCAGCAGCAGTCTTGCCCCACCCGTGACTATAGCATCTATTCAGCTCTGTTCAGAGACAGAAAGATCATTAGAGGAACAGGCAGAGAGGATATAAGCTTTCATAAATGGGGTAATTCTGCCACCTAGTGGATTGATGTGCCGGTGTAGCATGTTTAAACATGCTAAACCGGCATGCAGCACTATAAATGCTAACGTCTTGGTGTGCTTCTTCTGTCCCCCCGCAGTAAAGAGAGCAGAATGAATGGGCAGTATCAACAGACGGTTGACGTATTAAACAACGACAATAAGTGAGTACCTTGGGAAACGTGTGTTAACAGCAAACTGATTTGTTAACACTCTGCCACTTCACAGCAGCACTGCAAATGGGACATAGTAGAAATTTCTCCTCCAGTACAGCACCACATCTTAATGACATGAAGCATCCGGCTGTGACTTCCCCAAATTAAATCAATTTGAAGCCTATTAAAAGCTGCTTAGTTTTCTTCATCCATGGCAGTAACAATAGCTTTCATTTTCCGGGACATTTACGTGGGAATTTATTGTCTTAAACACCATGACACATTGCTTGTAGTAGACACAAGAGTCAGTATGCTCTTTGATGAGGCCGCCAATGCACAAAAAAGTATAGGGTTTAAGACAAACGAAGGAACCCATGTGTGGGGAGGATAATGGGGGTTTATGACATACTTGTGTTAAAGTGAAGTCAGACATCAAAACAAATTCACGTCATTGTCTTTTATATTTAGGTATTCCTTGTTTGCGGTGGTGAACCACCAAGGCACATTAGAGAGTGGCCACTACACCAGCTTCATTCGCCAGCACAAAGACCAATGGTTCAAATGTGATGATGCCATAATCACCAAGGCCAGCATTAAGGATGTACTCGATAGTGAAGGGTAAGAATGGAAACAGCACATTAGCAGTACCGCAACACTTGATACAGTATGAAATCTAAATTAAATGTTTCTCTCCCCGTCCCTGCAGGTATCTCTTATTCTACCATAAACAGTTCCTTGAGTATGAGTAGTCTTTGTGACCACTGACAATGAAGAACCACTGCTTCTAATGAAAGAGTCAAGGGACTGGGGGACAAGATGAAACAAACACACAAACCTACCTGAAACTCTTAGACTTACCAGTCTTCTCCTCCGCCTCTGGAGGACAAAAGGAAAAAGACGTGTGAAATCATGCAACCTTTCAAAAGGAAAAAACAAAACAAAAACAAAATCAAGCACTGAGCTACTTCTTGGCATCTACTTGACAAAACTGAATGAAGAGGAGAGAAGGAGGAGGAAGCGTTGGGCGTCGCCAATTCCAGACTTGGGCAGAGGGAAGAGGCCCCACACCCCTCACTCTCTCTCCCCCTTCCTGCTGCAGGGGCAGAGTCTGAGCGTGACTGTCTGTCACGTTGATTGGGCACATCTGGATTATTCTTACAGTATTCTGACCCCCTCCACCTATCCATCCACCCACCACTCCCCCCACACACCCCTCCATTTCTCTCCCATGGTGCTGTCGTTTCAATTGACCAAGCATTTAGTCACGATGGAGGGCAGTTTGTTGTCATATGCATATGGGACTGAACGCAAAAAAAGAAGAATAGAATCAATGTATTATGAACTTTGCAAGAACATTTTTAAAGGTATGGTTATGATTCTTATCATTTGTGACTTTAGTTATGAAATACTGTATGGATCTAGTATACATCTATTTTTTAAGAGCAAAGAAAACATGGGAGAGCTTAGAGACGCTGTCTTTGGCAGTTGCCGAGGAAGTGCTACCATGGAAACTAAGCAGATTTGGACCCGAGTGTGCTCATGTTCCATTATTTACTGTGTTTATTGTTTTATTTTTAAGTCTGGTTGAGGGCAGGGAATATCTATTTTTTTAGCAACTCATTGAACTTTGAGTTTTGTTTACTGTTCTTTTCAGTCTTTTTTTTATTTTTATTTTTTTACATTTTCAGTACAGTCATATGTCCCTCGCTGTCCTGGTACTGGAAATGTTTTTGGACGTATTATGCTTTCATTCTTGTGGAATTGTTGGTATAATGATGATGGTGGTGATTAAATTGGCTCACCTTTTGCTGTTTATGAATTTTATGTTGAATGTGAGCTATGGGTTTCGTATGGCATTCTGAAGAGAAAGACTACAATACATGAACTCCAGATGAGGTCCAATAATATGTGAGAATGCTGTGGTCTCTCCTTATTTAACACCTTGAATACTCTGTGCAAAACAAAGCCTGCATGCCACTGGGTTCTCATGATCTTATAATATGTGAAAAATTGCCCTCAGTAATGCCTCAAGGCCTGCTGCATATCATGATTATTGCCATGCAGTTTAGGGATGGAAAGATGGTCATGTGAGATGAGATATGTAGAGGGAAAAACAAAATATGGGCACTGTGCGACCACAGCCTGGCTCTAAATCCATCAGTGTTAATCTTCTCCATGGCAACTGTGTGGCTGGTGTAGACCGGTGTGGTTCGTGGTATCTTGCCTCTGCAGTGCAGTAAACCCAGTGCTCTATTCAATCAGTATGCTGTCGAGTCAGACTTTAGATTATGCACATACACATCAGGGTGTTGTGGTCTGTTTTTTGTTTGAATATCACTGAATGTGTATGTATAAAAAAAATACAGAATAAAAAAATTCACTCATGTATAAGATGAGGGCTCTAACCTGTCACAAAATAATGCCACATAAAAACCACAACCCCTGGTTATTTAGCTGCTCTGTAATTGAAAACAAACATGCATATCCTTTGGTCTGCTGCAGAACCTCAGCTAGATGGCGACAGTGGGTTTATGAATAGTAAAATCAAAGACTTGTACAATGGTCGCACTATGATTTTGATGTGTGGAGCAGTTAAGGCCACCCAAGGACATTCAGGGACGCAGCTGAAACGAAAAGGAAGAGGAGAGCTTCATTATCCGTTTCAGTGATTAAACTCAGAACAAAACTGGAATGTGTATGTGCTTTATTTTGTCTTTATTTCTATTCCCAGTTCCCTTCATAAGGACAACATATTTCCCACAACTGAAGCGCTGTGGTGTCTGACCCATCTGTCTCCATATGGCGTTAGACGCTCTCTGCTTTAATAAGGGCCCTGTGTTACTGTCATTGTGTGCCCATAGACAGTATATTACTGGACGAGGCCACCCCGCTGATTTGAAAGGAGAGCAGTGAAGCCAGTTTTGGACAAATAAAATACTACTACAGGGCTACTTCCTGTTGGCACCAGCGTCTACTGCGCATGATCGCGCAGCATAACCGTGGTTTGAAGACGTAGGCAGCGGCAGAAACACCGTAATTCTGGTAGTTGCATAGCTGCGCCAACAAAAAGTTTGATGGTTCTGTGTTTATCTGACTCGAATCGTCACAATTTAATCAGCCCACCTAGAGGCTCACCTGTCAAACACCAACGCAGCGTCACTGATGGCCCGAATGGTCTTGTCGCTGAGAGTTTATAATCCAAGTAATACTGTTACATTTGTCATGTGCGACGGGATGTCACAGGATTTTGACAATTTGTAATTTTTGGACCTACATGGAACCGTCCGTGCAGGCTTTGGTCGGCTTCACTGTGGCTTACCCCCTAGTGTGGGCCTACTCTCATCGTAGAACAAGAAAGCACTTTCAAGGAAACGGAACGTTTTACTTACCAAGAGCTGAATGGCTTAATTGCATGAGACACATTAGCAAATCTGCACTGTGGCCTTTGCGCTAAAACTCTGTGATGGATTTTGCATGATCTTATGGCGCCACTCTGTGGGCAAGCCAAGAAGTTCAGATGAGGTCTGAAAAAAAACAAACGACAAATCAAACCTGCATTCAGGATTGTGTGCAATGTGTGATGTAAAATGTAAAGACAAGGAATTTATACATGAGTGAGCCTTGCAATAAGACTTTTTCCATACTTCTGTTATAACATACTGTACATTTCTACAGTAATTAGCAGCAGGCATTTACATTACTTAAAATATTACATGCTAAAATGTGTACATGTGATTCAAACGACTTATAACTAGAAATAATTCTCTAAACTTTTAATTTAATGTAAACATGCAATATTTTAACATTAATGGGAAAAATGGCTTTTTATTCAAATGCTGTATCTTTTAGCATTATTTTTTCACAGAGAGGGGCATTCCACAATATTTCACCAAAAGAAAAAAAACTTAAAAGTAACTTATTACTGACTTTATTTAGTTTCAGCACAACTATACACAAACGTGGTTTGCTCCATTAAACTTATTGTTTCAGTATATTCGATAAGAACACGAACTGGAAGAACATATGTAATGCAAACTTTCCACGGAAACAGTAAAACCTTTAACATAGCATTTAAGCAACTTAAATAAGTCTCATTACTAAAATTACGCTAAACCAAGACACAGATGGAACTAATACTAGGTGGAAAGGCAGCTATTCAAAAAAAGCTGCAAAATAAACTATAAGCATTGTTGTAAGAAAAATCTTTGTCAGAAATGTAATTACTACAACTCCACAACAGCTGGATAACATTGTACAACGTATGCATGTCCAGTCTGGATTAACAGCAACCAATGACACTGTGTTCTCTAAAGTAAGGTGTTTGGTTTGGTTTTACATTTAATACTGCACACCAAAACAAACTATACATTTTAATCAGGTTTAATGTAACTGAGGTGTTTGGTTTCACAGCGCGCTGGACGGTGGCCTTTATTTATTTATTTTTCTTCAGTCATCTGAGCAATGTCTATATTCATAATTCATGTCCAGAGTCATCTCTATATTACTATTATGCAAATGAATGTAACCATGGGACCAACACTCTTTGTCACTGTTGCTATGGAAATGTAACGCACTTGAGGTGTATCATGTCTTTCAGCGGTAATAAGACATCACAGGCCAGGTAACAAATTCAGATTGGATATAAATATCATGGATGTGTGTGCTTCTGTGTATCATGTAAGACAGACACATGAAGAAATTATATATCTCAAAACAATATGTTTAGAGTGGTTTGAATGTGTTGAATATACATATACATTTAAATATCAACAGTAACACATATTTGAGAGATCAACACGACACACACACACACACAGGATTCTTTTTTACATTAATCATAATTTGTTTTGGTGTATATGAAGGAACCAGCACATGTAGGGTAAAGGTCGAATAACTTACATAGATGGTGATCTAGACTACGGCAACAGACAGGGAGTCACTTTGGACTCCTGGAGGAGCACAGTGATGACGATAAAGGAACACCCGAGCCTCTTGAGGATAAGTGTTCTAGCCCTTTGTAAATTCACATCTCTCAGACACCCGGGGACAGAAAACACACTTAAAATGTGGGCGCCCAAAATGCCACAGATTGTAAGAGCAGGATGGGTCAGCGTCAGCATACAAAGTGTTCACAAGTAGCTCTCAATGGGAGGCAGCATAGGACATCTGAAGCCCATTGTATTCTCCAATAAGTCCAAAAAATGAGAGAAACAGAGGGGTAACAAAGAGAAACAATAGACTGTAACCAGGACAGTGACACATCCACTTTTTATACCTCTATTCAAATACAGGCAAACAGAGTCATTATTATTAATCTATCTGTACCTTATTATTAAATAATTTTATCAATATTATCTGAGCATGTTTTATGGATGACTCTCAGATGACATAAAAAACATGAAGCTGTGCCACTACTCAGCATTCATATGGAACAATTTCGAATCATTCAGTCTGGCATTTTTGATAAATGCAGCTACTGTGCCAACTGCAAACCCATGGCAACATTATTACAAGGTAAACATAAATGATGTAAATAAGCCGTCAATCCAGTACAAGCCAAGATACAAAGACATTACTTAATATAATACAACATTGTAGTAGTTACTATACATCTTAGCAGCACTTTGGTTAGAGGCTGGCCCGCTATATCGACCAAGCCAATATGTAATATAAATTATGCATGTAGCTATAATGAAGCAGCGAGGAACACAGTGAAAAGATTTGCCCACTGACTGATTGTTGACTGTTTACATTTGATGCATTTCTTTCGCAAGTAAAATTGGTCACACATCACATCAGACTGTTGTACTACAGAAGACCAGAATCAATAGCACTAACATTCATTACGTTCTGTGTCTGGGGGAAAAAAAATCTGTCAGATTTGCAGTTCCAAAACTAAATACAACTACGTATAAAATGCTGTGACTCCTTTTACAATCTCTTTGCCCATTTTTTGTACAGTTATTTACAGTCAAACCACCCTCCATAGAAAATAACCTGCAGGTGAGACAGAAACAAAAATAGAGGAATGATAAGGTTGCCAGTTTTAAGAACAGTATTGAACAGTTGTTTCGCAGAATATGTGCACACTGTTATGTTGTTATATTTGCACAATACAGGACTGTGGAAACTTGGCACAGGCCCTCTGCTGTAAACTATGTATATAATCCTGGGTCTCCAGGGAAAATTCACGTCAACCAGGGGACCATTTGCAAGTGGGTCTTACCTCAGAGTCAATACACTGAGAACAAACAGTCAAACACATTTCATATTCATTTATAGCATAGAGCAAACACCTTTGCAATTATGTTATAATGGATTTGTTTACAGCCAGGGAAACCCAACAATGTGTCAAAGGCAGACAGCGGATCAGTGCAGTTCCACATTTTTTGTTATTCTTAATTTCTGCTGGTGCTTTGTCCTCCTTAACAAGGGACATGTTCCTCTCTAAACTCCTTGTTTAATATTTAATCAAGTCATCTTCCTCTCTGACGTGACCTTACAGATGCTGATAAGAGCTGGCTGTTATTTATTATTTCACAGGGAAGGCCGTCTGTCTGTGTGTGTGCAAGCCCTATCACCTTCCTCTCAGATACTGGTCTGGAGGTCGCCATTCAGCAGAGTACTTTGGGTCTCCGTGGGGTCATTCATCATGCGAGACTTATCCTGCCGGCTATCGCTGCGGTCAGCCTCATCCAGCCCACCCACCTTCTTAAGACATAGAACATTCTGGAAACTCTTCTTGAAGTTCTCCGACAGGAAGGCGTAGAGGATGGGGTTCGCGCAGCTGTTGGCGTATCCTAGAACCACCACAAAAGCAAACGTGCTCCTCAAGATGGGAGTGGTGCTGATGGTCCCCGTCACCGAGGTGACGTTGAAGACGTAGAAAGGCAGCCAGCAGAAGACAAACACTGCCACCACGATGGACACCATTCGAGTCACCTTCCTCTCTGAGCGCTTCCTCTTGGAGGAGCCCACGCGGATGCCTGAGGACTTCACCTTAATGATGATGAACAAGTAGCAAAGGCAGATGACCATGAGGGGCAGGAAGAAGCCCAGGATGAAGGTATAGAACATGAACGCTGTGTAGTAGGCCTCTTGAGGCTCAGGCCACACGATGGTGCAGAAGCAGCTGTCGTGCTTTGCGATGACGCCGCTGTAGATAACGATGGGCAGGTTAACCATTAGTGACACCCCCCACACTGTTATGTTAATAGTCTTGGCCATGCGTGGCTTGCGCCACTTTGTGGACCTAATGGGATGCACCACAGCCAGGTAGCGGTCGATGCTCATGACCATGAGGCAGAAGATGGATGTGAACTGGTTCAGGGAGTCGACAGTCATCACCACCCTGCAGAGCACGGGACCAAACGGCCAGTGGACCAGCGCCAACTGGATGGCAATGAATGGCAGGCCCAGCATGAATAGCACATCAGCCACTGCCAGGTTGAGGATGTAAATGTTGGTCACTGTCTTCATCTTGGCGTAGCGCAGGATGACGTAGATGACGAGGGCATTTCCACAGAGCCCCACGGTGCAAACCAGAAAGTACATGCAGGTGATGACCACCGTGCTGGTTCTATTGAAGCTGTGGTCCGTGTAGTTCCCGTGGAGGTCGGACTCATTGCCCTGCATGAAGCTGTCATACATGAGGTGCTCCGACAGGTTCTGAGGGGACGATGGGAAGATCCAGGTGTCCATGATAGCTTACTGTTTCTCTCTCTCGTCTCACGTGAATTACAGCATCTCACCTGCACACATAAGGACTTCTGTCAGTAACAGTGGGAAATACTTGACCTGACAGTTGTGGTCTAATTGATAGATAATTAATACTATCATTCCACTCTATCTGGATTTTGACTTTGAGTTTTTGTTTTCCAGAAGAAGGAAAGTGATCATCTTCATTAGATAATGAATGTGATCTCCGTTCCTTCCTCTAGTCAGACCACTTGCTGACAGATGTTAGACTGTTAAACCAATTTATGTGAATTTCAATACTGCACATGATTGACGAGACACAAAACAGTAATCTCTGTGATGTCAGTCAGAACAAAAGCTTTTCCTTACAGCGCTTTGGGATGTTACAGTATGATTATTTGTGTCCTTTTGAAAAAAAGGACAGAAATGAAAACATTCTTTTTCTAATCCCTTATGGCCTGCGGTACCTATGGGGATTTTGTAGATTTTGTATCTGAATCTTATTTTTTGAGAACAGACTGGACTGATAGCATGTGTAAAGAAGAGCACCTCGGGATCAGTGCCTTCTACGTGAGGCCAGACATTCCTCGTGTGTGTCAGGTACTGCTACCAAGGGAAATCACTCTGCACACCCAACAGTCGTAAGCTCTCCCTGGGGAAATTCTTCACATGTTGCTAAATGATCGGCTGCGACAGCTAACGCTGAATTCTCTGCTGACACGTTTCTTCTATTTATTATGGGGTGGGCACGGATGTAAATTAATCCCAGCCTAAGTAATTGAATGAGGGGAATCACTGTACTGCCAATAGCCTTGCCACAATCAGATTGAAGTGCTTGTCACTGCCAGTGCACAGTAGGCAAACATGGCCTGACAACTTCGTTTGGTGCCAATAACATAAGAGGTTTTATTATGCCAGTTTATCATTTTCACCATGGCAGCAGGACAGGGTGGACACTGCCTGGAGTCTTGTTTTTGGTAAATTGGCGACCACATGTTAGTAAAGGAGATGTTTGAGCTCAGTGAAAACATTGTCTGTTTATCTATAAATGTGGATTGCCTGAATCAGGTGAACAGACAGACTATTGTCTATAGGAATGGTTGAAATCCCATTGGGAGAAAGGTATTTTGTTTGTGTTGCATAATGTTAAACAAGATAATTATTTATTCAGAGACAGACTACTTAAATAAATCACGATGCCCTCTTCAAGTATTTAGTAGCTCTGTTGCTGAGGTGAACAATAAATGGAAAGTCCACAAGATCACTGTTGGTATGAGTAATATTTTGTCAATATTATTTTGTGAACTGTGAAATTGCTACTTAATTGCTTTATTTGAGGCAGTTTGCATACTGTGCAACAGGTTTTATTTCCGAAAAAGAGCCAGCACTGTCAAAAGAAAGTGAAAACTGTGGTTTGCCATCAGAGCAACTGGTGAAATAATATTTTAATAAAGTAGCGATTTTAAGTTCTTTGTGTTTTTTTCATGAGTTTAAAAAAATGAATTCAGCTCTAACTGTTGCTTTTAGCGGCCAAAAGGTAGGCAATGGATATTCAGCTGAATACTTTATTACATGCACAGTTAATCATGCAAATTCAGCTTATGGAAAGTAAAGTGAGAATGAGGTCAAGTCCAGGAATTTCATTTACAATTTTAGCAAACTCTGCACAGACCGAGGATTTTGTGGCATGAAATCCCATTTGTTACAAAACACAACGCAAGGACAATATAATTTTACCGTTAAAACAGCACACTGGGAAACAATAAGGCAACATGTAGGCTAGGGTTAGTGCTTAAAATTTCCAACACGTTCAATTTGGCAAATTTGTTTAACTTAATTTGAATAAAATGTTTACATTCATCTGGGAACATTATATCTGTACATCTGACATCTGTCATGTCATATTAATCACTTAAGGAAAGTATCGTCTTACCTGCAACTGGATTTTCACTAAACTACGCCACTTCTGAACGGATAGAAGTATTTCAGTCTTTACGGCAGATTCATCCTCTTCATCTTCAAATATTCCTCAAGTTTATCTCAGCGGCATCGAAGAGGAAATCCTCTCTGTGACGTGATTTTTCCTTTTTAATAATCCCATAACGTAGCCTTCCTGACGCGCGTGGAGAAAAGGACAAAAAGGTTGGACAAGTAAATGAAATTGACTCCGCACAGTGCTCCGACGTGCTCGTCCAGTCTATGGGTGTGATGCGCGCTGTGACTGCTTCCAGCTGAAGAGCGCGGATGTGTTAAGGGTGCGCGTGGACGGCACTGAGTAGATGCTGAACAGACTCACCTCTGAACGAAAGAGAGACTGTCTCAGCTGTGATATAGCAGAGATCCAGTCCTGCATACAGATGGAGCCATACTTTTAATGGAGCACACATTTGAATGGCATCTTATTAGAAACGCACTGGCGCACAGAGTGAAAGGCCTGCAGCGCCTGTTGAACATTGAAGTGGTCACTAAAACTTAAAAAAAGATATCAATTTAAACTTTACAGTAACACAGTAAGCCTTTTGTGTCTAGATCAAGGCTCACTGTAACTTTTGGTAACCCACTCAATGCTTGTTTGTCAAAATTCACACTGACTTGGGGGTCAGTGATGATGACAATACAACTGACTCTGTTTTGTAAAATCCAGGAAATAAAGTATGCTATTTCGTTCGACCATGTGGACTTTTAATCATTTATCAAAGTTAGATCTAAATCCGCTTCTCTTGGACTGGTGTTTTTCTACTAACAAATTGCTTCAATTTAGCTTCCAGCCATCAGAGGCAGCACTGAGCGCAAAGAGGAAGAGTAGCACTGAAATTACGCGCCCACATAGGCCTACGCCATCTCAGCAAGCCTGGCTTTAAATGATCGTTTCACGAATAAGCTAAAATTAGGAATGTGTGAAGGGATGCACGCCACGACATGGTGGTCTCTCCGCATTGTATTGGTTGCAGTACTGCTTACTTACATTAGCTGCTCCCAGACCTCGGATTTCCTAGAAAAAAAGAAAAAATCCCTATAAGCATCCCCTCAGCATACTGTTTGTGATGATGCAGATGCCATGCCTATGTTTTTCAACACTTCAGCTCTTCACCTTTTCTATGAGTGTAGTTTAATCTGCCTTACAGGTAAGGTGCTTTTTCAATATCATTTAAACTGGTGTGTTGGTGTTATGCTACAGTCATCATGTAAATGCAATCTAAAGTTGTGTAGACAAAATGAATGTGTTTTGAACAGGAAAGAGAAAGTTGTGGTGTAGCACGTTGTCAATCTAAATTTCATTTGACATTTGCTATGTGTCTGAGAGTGTGTGTGTTTGAGCAGCAATTGTTCATGTAGAGATTTATGCACAAGTTTTATTGGCGCAACAAACTGCTAAGTTTAAGGGGGGGGGCGGTGGCATTGGTTACTACTATTGCAATTGAGATGCTGCCCAATTTTCTTTAAAGCTGCATAGAGATGAATCTGTGACCACTGAACCGGCAGCAGTCGTGACTTTTTATTATTATTTATATCTGATGACAAATGTCACATTAGTCAAGCTGGAAGTATGAAAGCAGCTGCTCAGCTGTCACAGCAAACTTCTCTGACATCAAAAGTCAAAAGGTCCCTCACACACCTCATCACCTCAGTAGGGATGCTGAAGTGTTTTGCAGATTTGCAGTTTGTTTTGAGTGCCTCTGAGAAGCCTCCATCACACCAGCTACCACAGGTGAGGACATGTGAGGAGTGGGTTATAGAGTAGGGATGTGAAGCCTTTATGTAAAAGAGCAGACAGAAGTGTCAACTTCTTTTGAATATGTCAGGTAACTTATTATTGCTCTGCTTGTTGAGGAAGATAAGATGGAGATGTGTTACTTCTTACTTTCCAGTTGTGGGAAATTAAGGTTCTTGGGGACTGTATTTTCAACATAGGCTTATTACTTGTCTTTGTCTTTTATAGTTCACTTGAGCCCACTAAGCACCGAGTGATTCCACAATATTCTTCGGCCAAGTAATTAAATGAGAGCTGGAAAATTAACTAAACAAACAACAGCGAACTCCCATCGTTTTGCACAACTGTGTGAGAGAGAAAGTTGCGCAAAACGATGGGAGTTTGCTGTGGTTTCTCTCGCTCTCTGTGTGGAGATTTTGTGTTGACATGAACCCTGCACAGTGCAGGTGAAAAGGTCACAGGGGAAATTAAACAGGAAGGAAAGCATTAGAACAATCAATGATGACCCATTAACTTGATGGATGGACAAATTATGGCGTGACATTTGAACATTGATATTTTATATATATATGCATGCACTGTTTATCAGTATTGCAATATCAGTATTGCTCGAGAGTGAAACAAGCCCACCAATACATATTGACATTGAATGATGTCTGGTGTGGCTTCTTCATGGCTCCCTGTCCCTGGGTTGATTAGTTACTTTAACTGAAAGCTGTGATATAATGCAGTTGAGAGAATGTCAAGCTCGCGTGTTTATTTCCTTTCTAATTACTGAGGCATGACCAAGAATCTCTCAGGTTCAGACCCTGAATTGAAAGCATTGATTATACATCCAGCCAAGGTAAATTGACAAACAATTAGTAGCCCGAGGCAGCAGCAAAATATTCTCTGAATGCTACTGATGCTTTTGGCATTTTTGTAATGATTCTGCTATGAGAAAAATCAAATAATCAGGTGTTATGAAAGGTATTGCTGCAATATGTTAGCACATGACAAAGGTATTATGTTCTTCAGGGGCCTCAAGCAAACCTTTTCTCATTTTCAGATTTACTGAGAGAGTCGTTGGATTTTGATTGAATGGATCAATGTTGGTGTTGTTTTTTACCATTGTGGGTGATTTACCAGATACTAGGTACTGTGCATGTAAGTCTATTTTATGCTACCATAGATGTAGTGATTGCTGGATGTCCATTTTAGTCAAGGACTGCTCCTTCCATCCACTTTATGTAATATTACATGAGTCATGAGTCACTTCGTATATTTTTTTTCCTGTCCAGTTTATTGCAATGCCACTCGTAATAGCTCAAACTGTTGTCTCACTTACCCTCTCGTCTTTTCTTGTCAGGGTGTAACATCACTAGGCTACTGACATCGTGACCCTTCACAGTTTGAAAGCTGAAGTTTGTATTGGATTGAATTCAGATCTCTTCTATCTCATTATTATGGTGGTAAGCCCAAGGTGACGTCTTCAGACCAAAACTCCAAAATACAGTGGTCTGAATAAGTGTTTTTTGCATTTTTGTCACACTGAAATGTTTCAAACATTCAAACAAATTGAAATGCAGTTTTAAAATGAAGGCTTTTATTATTAAGGGAAAAAAATCCAAACCTTTTCCACAAAGGGGTGTGAAAAAGTGAGTGCCCCCTAAACCTAATAACTGGTCGGGCCACCCATAGCAGCAACAACTGCAATCAAGCATTTGCAATAATGGCAATGAGTCTTACAACCATGTGGAGGAATTTTGGCCCACTCATCTTTGCAGAATTGTTGTAATTCAGCCTTAACCACTTTTTTTAGGTCATGCCACAACATCTCAATCTGAGTCAGGTCAGGACTTTGACTAGGCTACTCCAAAGTCTTCATTTTGTTTTTCTTAAGCCATTCAGAGATGGACTTGCTTGTGTGTTTTGGATCATTGTCCTGCTGCAGAACCCAAGTGTGCTTCAGCTTGAGGTCACGAACAGATGGCCAGACATTCTCCTTCAGGATGTTTTGGTAGACAGCAGAATTCATGGTTCCATTTTCCACAGCAAGTCTTCCAGGTCCTGAAGCAGCAAAACAGCCCCAGACCATCTCACTACCACCATCACATTTTACTGTTGGTATGATGTTCCTTTTATTGAAATGCTGTTACTTTTACACCAAATGTAATGGAAGACACGCCTTCCACAAAGTTCAACTTTTTTCATCAGTCCACAGAGTATTTTCCCCATAGTCTTGGGGATCATCAAGATGTTTTCAGGCAAAACTGAGGCGAGCCTTTATTTTCTTTTTGCTAAGCAGCAGGTTCACCACTGTTCCATGCTTTTCACCATTTGTGGATAATGGTGGATAACTGTGGTTTGCTGGAGTCGCAAAGGTTTAGAAAATGCTTTATAACCGTTTCCAGACTGATACATTTGTTACTAAATTTCTTTGGATCACAGAATGATGTAATAGGTAATCGGTAATCAGGCCTAGGTGTGGCTAGACAAATTGAACTCAGCTTTCCAAAGATGTGATAAACCACAGTTAATTTATGCTTTAACAGCGGGGAGATCACTTTTTTTCACACAGGACCATGTAGGTTTGGATTTTTCCCCCATAATAATAAAAACCTTAATTTAAAAAACGTAGCTTGTGTTTACTTGTGTTATCTTTGTCCAATGTTTCAGTTTGTTTGATGATCTGAAATAATTCAGTATGACAAACATGCAAAAAAAAAAGAAATCAGGAAGGGAGAAAACACTTTTTCACACCACTATACGTATAAAAGCAGCAGGAAATCCTCCCATTTAAGAAGCAAAAACCAGAAAAAAATTTTAATCGGTTATTAAGATAGTTGCTGTTCAACTCTATGATTATTTTGGAGGCTGCAGTTTCGGTGCTGTTGAATTGTATTGCGTTATACTGGTAGTCAATACAGAGGATTTATTCCAGGACAGTTGCATTAGACTGCATTTGTTTTAGCTAGCTGTACCTAATAAAGTGGTGTAGTTTGCACAGTTATTTAGAACTTTTCCAAGTTTAACTGTTGAGCGGAGCTATGTTTGAGGCATATTTTATATTAATGTGTCAGTCATCCAGAGTTTCTTCTGTGGCAACTGTATGAAAACAACAATCATCAATTTTGCTACTCTTTCATCGTGACTCTTATCAAAAAAAGCAGCCTCAGCCAACTTGTAGTCTGCCCAATGTGTACTCTTCCTTTCTACAAAAGGCTGTTTATTTACATAAAATGTGTCTGGCTGCTATGATAAAGCCTGGTGAGGCTAACTCTAGCTCCCAGGAGACACTGTGTGGTCCACTGTTTGTGCACAGAGAGGCAGAATGTTAAATTAATTTAGTCCTCATACCTCTGTTTTCCTGCCCCTGAAACACTGTCCTAACACACCTCCAGGACATTTATATACAGTTGTTTTGCCTTACCCTGCGATATACTGGCGACCTGTCCAGGATGTACCCCGCCTTTCGCCCAATGTAAGCTGGGATTGGCTCCAGCCCCCCCGCGACCCTGTATGCAGGATAAGCGGTTGACGATGGATGGATGTTTTCCCTTAGTCTGAGATTATGAGATGAACTATGCTGGTTATTCAACAGTTTTTCATAAAACCTTTTTAAACAGCAGTGCTGTGAAGCTCATGACCTTTAGTTTTTGACAGTTTGGTCAATTTTGGTCTATTCTTGACCATGGAAGTCCACTCACAACTTTTCCAGAGCTTTCATTTTTTAACTTTATTTTTATTATTAGTCTTTACCTCATGTGGATAACATTTTTACAAGACAACAGAAATACAGAGACATTGCTGTCTTTGAAGCCCATATGGTACATTTTGTGAGTGGTGATACTATAGTGCTCTGTGTAGAACTGTATATTGAATTAGTTGAGGTCTTGAGTTCAGCCGATCTCATAAGTACTGACCAGTGCAGACGGGGAACATCCCACAAGAGCAATTTTGAAGATGGTCTGACCCAGTCGTCTAGCCGACACAATTTGGCCTCTTTCAAAGTGACTCCTTAGTTACGCTTGTCCATTCATGGCAAGGTATCAGATTTGAGGACAAAATCTTCACTTCCTGCTTAATATATCCAACCCACTGACAGGTGCCATGGTAACGGGATAATCAGTGTTATTCACTTCACATGTCAGCGGTCAAAATGTTATGGCTGTCTGGTATATCATTTGCCAATTGATTTCTGATTGATGTATATTCAAGTCTGTCCATTTGTCTATTAGTATTGAGTATTGTCATGGCGAGAAAAGAGTTTGTAAATCTGTGATAGTAATTGTTTGGGTTTCAATGAACATATGTTTAGCAGCAATGGAGGAGTGAAGTTGTTGAAATTATGGATATCGATTTTTCATTTTTATGGTCTCTTTCAACTGCATGTCACTGTCTTCATCAGCATTCATTTCATTCACGTTCATTGCCAAATACCATCTGAGGGTTGAGTAATTGACACACTTTTTTACCTTGTTTGATTAATGAAATTCCAAGTCTTACTTGCAGTGAAAACCATTTGTTTCAATTTATTTCCATTCATCTCCATTGTTTCTCCCAGACAAAATTCATTGTACAGGTGTGGCTTTGTACTGGTATGGTGTGCGTGTTTGTGTGTGTGGTGAAAAACTCTCTGTGCTTCTAGGTAGCATCTGAGGAACCAAAGATTGGTTCCTATTTATGCCAAGAGTGCTAATGGGCTCCAACCCCATGACAACGGAGAAGACCGTGAAGACCATGAGATGCAGCCGAAACCTCTGGAAAAAGCTAGTAAGTGTACCTTGTATTAAGATATTTTTGCTAAAATGTAACTTACTATGTAGTGTCTTTGAAATGTAGTTAGTTGCCAAAAAATGCTTAAAAATATATAAACATACACAGTGTATGTAGTGACTGTCCCATAGTACTTTTAAAGCTGACACAGACAGCTATTCATCTTTGTCTGTTTTTGTGTGTTATTGAAGTTATATTTTGGTAGCCGTTATTTTGCACATCTCTGCAGATCCGATGTGTCGGAAATTTTAGCAGGGGTGATTCCTGAAGGAAGTGGACTTGATGAAATGAAAAGGTTCCTGTCCATGAGTGTGACATATTAAACTTAGTCCCATAAGCTTTCATGAACCACAGGTGTGATGTTGTGTTCATCTTTCTAGCAAGTTCAGATGTGTAACTGCAGGTTATCGCCAAACTGGGACTGATATACCGCAAATCAGGAGTTTTAAAGAGATACTATGTAGTTTCCAGCCGTCCCTAGCGGTGCTCAAAATCAAAAGCGAGGAAAATGCCACACACAGAGAGAAAAACACCGGGAGACAACTGCAAACATGCTGGAAACTCCCACTGCAATGAAACAGTCACACACTTTCAGTTTATCAGCTTGAGGTTGCACTAATCCCAGATTCCATCACATAACAAGCATAATAGTGGCTGTTGCAAGCAACAGTGAAAACAGGTGTGTTGTTCATTACTAAGTGAGGTACAGCCCGTTGATAAAAAGGCAGTAAAAAAGAGATTAATTAATAAGTGATTTCATTTAAAAAAAACTACATATTGCCCCTTTAGTAGAGTTCGACATTTCCCCCAATAGATGTACCCATGACATTTGAAAAATCCAAATGAATTAAACGTTAATCTGTTTGGTTTTAGTGCTTTGTGTACAATTTGATTATAAATGAGTTTATGAATTTGGGGATAAAGAGATGATGATTCAATAATAGGAGTGCTGGAAGAAGTACAAATAAATACCCATCCGTTGTCTTGTGTTGTGAAAACTGTTAAATGGCTAATTAGTAATATGAATGTTGCCTGTGGTGTGATGGACTAATTCAAACATTGACAGGATTTTGATTGCGGTTGTTTTTTATATTATTTTGCACATGTAGCTCCGATGTATTGAGCAACTCATTTTATAATTAAGCATGCACCATAATAACAGGAACTGTGAAGAGAGTTGAATTTTGCAGCACGTCCACACTGTCGCTGCTCTACCTCTTGTCACCTGTTTGTGTATAATAGCTGACAGCTGGTCAGTTCCTGGTATGGCTGTACCTGTGCTCTCCGAGCCTCAGAGGCTTGTCGCAACCTGTTATCTGACACGCAAAGCAGCCGCTGCTCACTTTATGTTGTTGTTTACGGTGCAGGGGAGCTAGAGAGCTGCTCGTTTCAAGGCTGTTAAGTGTGATTGATTGTGTTTGCTGCATCGTGCCTTAAGACTTCTTAAGGCTCTCAGTTTCAATCCAAAACTCTCTTTAATTCCCTTTTTTGTAACAATTGCAGGCAGTAAATCTCTTTCATTACATTCATTCTTATAGCATTAAAGATCAAATTGAAAACAGGCTTTGTGTGTACAACAACGCATAAAAGGCCAGAGCATCTAAAGGCTTGACATGAAATCAATTTTTATTATGCTGTTTGGTGCCATGTGGCCTCTGTAATTCTATTTTGGGTGACACCTTGTATTTTCCTTTATGAGTTTCGTGTTAATTAAATTTTCCTTATTTATCCTTAGTTATGCATACACATGTTTTATTTCCAGTGGAACATAACTAATTAAAATGTAAATGAAGACTTTGAATACTCAATACTATTTTCAGACTTCAAGATCAGTGCCATGTCTAAGCCAGCTCACAACCTTTAGATGTATGTGTGTTGGCATCTCAAAGCCTTGATTGCAGTATGTTTTCTGGTTAGCGACAGTATAGAGTACTGAATGTTGGCCTTGCAGATTTTCCCTGCAAGTACTGCTACAGGCTAGTAACTTGATGTTTCGTTTAGACAAAGACAATAGCAGTAATGCTCTTAAGTACATATTTGAGACTCTACTTGAGACTTGAGAAACCAAAATCACCAACCGATTGAGGGCTGGATTCAAAATGACACTGAAAATTCAAGTCAAGCATTGAAATCACAAGCTGATCCAACTTGCATGCCTTTCATCACGGCAATTCATAATGTTATTCAGTAGTGTGTCCCCCATGTGCCTGTATACTGTCCCAATAATGTCTGGGCATGCTCCTGTCCTGGGGGATCTCGTCCCATCAGTGAGCTCCTGGACAGTCTTTGGTGCTACTTGGTGGCAGCACTTAAGAACAACTTCTGAGCAAGAGCATCCATGGATCATGTGGTATCCACACGGCAATGGCATGTGATCAAGATTAAAACATGTGAGTGCATGTTTTTTTTTTTTTCTTCTCTTGAGATCATTCACAGGGACAATTTACAGCATGTGATAGTCAGGGCTGTGTAGTGGAGCTCCTTCTCCATGTGCAGTTTTCTAAACCCACACAACCAAAATTGTTTTTCAGTCTTCTTTTCGGAGCCTACAGATGATAGATAATATAGCTTATGGAGGGAGGCAGACGTCAGCTCAGATTTCTCAGGTTGACTGTTCCTGAATGAGCTGTCAGTGGCACCGACCACCTTGCTTAGCCATCTGTGACTCACCGTGTGGTGTCTGGCAACATCCCCTCTCAGGAGTTATAATCTTCAAATCAGCACTCACCGAGGATACACAATAGGCTCTTCATTCATGCAGTGGCTCTGTTTTGATTTCACTTCTAGCTCCACTGAGTCCAAACATCACATAGTGATTTCCAGAGCTCACTTCAAAGAATAAAAATTGCAGCTGCACCTTCTTACTGACACTTGTTCTACACTAAACAAAATTATAGACGCAATACTTTTGTTTTTGCCCTCATTAATCATGAGCTGAACTCAGAGATCTAAAACTTTCTCTATGTAAAAAAAAAGGCCAGTTCTCTGAAATATTGTTCACAAATCTGTTAGTGAGCACTTCTCCTTTGCCGAGATAAACCTTGATATGCCATACCTCATAGGTGTTGCGTGCTTCTAACTCGTTGAACTTGTATCGTAACATCACTAGTGACGTTAAAATGATGTCTGAAACAATCACACCGGTTCAATCAGGTTGTGAAACACATGACTGTTTTGACAGACCACTCCAGGTTTGATAGATTTGAATCTTAGATGGTGTTATTCTCAAAACTCAAGCCAAACCATGGAGAAACCATTGGCCATGGACACATCAGGACCACACAAATTGCTAATTGTCTCACAAACTCCAGTTGTCTCCTGATACCTGCTGGGCTCCTTACAAAGTTCAGTGATGCAGCGAGTTTGTTTGCACTTCAAAGATTCTGTTCTAACCAATGTTGTGCATTGTATCACATCGATATGCCTGTTGCTGGGCTGAAAATGAAGATATGATTAAGAGTACATTGTATTTATAATTTACCTTTGGGTTGTAGAGAAATAATGGAGTGAATAACACTAAAAGCCACAGTGCTGTTCCTGCTTCATAGATTAAAACATGGCCTATAAAACCTCAATATTAATAAAGCAACAAATTCATGAAATATGCCAGGCCGCTAATGTTGTGCACAGCATATTTGACTCCAAACATATGAAGAGAAGAGATATTGAGTCATCTCACATTGGAATAATAAATGTTCAGATAAAATCAACACTTGGCTGCTATTATCACAGTGCTCCTGGCATAATAGTGGTACTGTAACATCCTAGCCCAACATGCAATGGAAGTCAAAACATTTTGTAGTCAGAGTTAAGATGTATATTCATTGTAATTTATTTCTACATAGTATTGCACTTCTAATCCAGTATAGTTTTTTTCACTATGACAAAAAAACACCTTACTTAACACCATGAGATTGTTTTAAGTATTGATTTCTAGGAGCCGAGTGCAAAACCATGGACTGGAAGCGGAAGGAAAAAGTAGTGCAAATTATTAACAAACAGCAAGATTGTGCAAAAATACTTAAACTTGCTTGGAGTCTTCTCTAAGAGTGTAGTGAGAACTGGGCAGGCAGCTGAACCCGCAGGAATAAGCATTGAGGGAGACCGGCAGAATCTGGAACACAAGCAAAAAAATCACGGTCAGAAACAGGAATATCACAAGGTAGCAAAAACACTCACACAGTTCTGGATAGAGAAGCAGCACAGTACCAGAAATTAAACTATCCTGGAACGCCACTTGAAGTCGGATTTCCTACTTGTGAACTCGGAGAAAAAATTTGTACTCCGACTTCACGAGTAGCAGCTGAATGACGTCAGAAAACAATGTCAGCGCCCATAGAAGCACACTTTGTAAATGGTAAACCATAAACTAAAAGGCAACAAAATGTATGTTTGCATGTATTTAAATTAAAATAATACAGACAATCATATAGTAAAACCATAGACTGTATATAAAAAACATTCTGCATGTATATTGATGTAGAAATATGTTTTGCACATTAGGTAGATGGCTATAAAAGAGAATCTCATGAAGTCATCTTTTTGCATAAAAGTTATTGTTAAAAATACCAAAAAATTAGGGTGTGTAACCTACAACACTGCCTGATTTGAGGGCTACCAACTGCAGGGGCACACAGAACTAGTAACATATGGGCTATTTGTGTCAGTTGTTGCAGTTAAACTGCCATCCTTTTAATTAACACCTAAAGCACTGCTGAGGGCATACACCTTGTCAGGGTCAGCCATGATTTTCGTTCACTTTTGGCATTGTGCACCACCATGCACCTGGAACGCGTTGATGTCGGAAGTTTCAACTGGGAAATATCCCAGTTCCGACCGGTCTCGAACGCGGCATAAGCATAAGTGCAGGAGGCTGGGATGAGCATCAGGTGCGCAGGTGATCACAGGCAGAGAATACAGATGGGGGATTCCATTAAGTCTAAATAGCTAAATGTAAAAGATTAATCATGGATGACCATAACTGTTAATTGTAGCTTTAAAATGGAATTCTATATATGGATGTAATCAGGGTAATTAACTAACCTTAAAGAAGTGTGAAGACTTGATTTTATGAATTATTTTCCTCCGAAGGCCATCTGGATTGTGTGTGTGTGTGTGTGTGTGTGTGTGTGTGTGTGCGTGTGTGTGCGCGGCGGTGGTACACTTAATGTATTAGCATTTAGACTGGGGGCAGGAGAGGTGTAAACAGAATGCACAGCCATCTGCACAACACAGACCTCTCATCTACTAACTACAACTGAAACACCTGCCAGCGTTCAGCTTTCTTGAAAAGATAAATTATGACTTAAAGTAGCCTTAACTCTGATTTTACTATCAGATTATTTTACTATTTACTATGTTTGCATTTGAAACAAGTAATTTGGCAATGGGCTTAAATAAATACAAGCCTGTCTAGTTATGTCTATTATCTTGATTTAAAATATGTACATATGTTTGTGGACTAAAGCCCTTATCTGCTTGGCTAAGGACACGCTATTTCTAGTTCCCTGAACTTAACTCATAATAAAATGTCAAACATAAATTATTCATTAAAATGTGTAATATTGTATACCACAGGGTATCTCAGTCAGCTGAGGAACTAATTAATCCATTCGGCTTCATCTGCTAATAGCAGTGTGCCATATTTTGTTAACTTTGTTAAGTTTTCTTTTTTTTACTGAAATCTGAAGTGTTAAGGGTTAACAGTTCCTTTCAGGTGAGCTGCTACAGCGTCACGTATAAAGTACAGTAGGCCAAGAGTGTATGAAGCACCTGAGATAATCTAACAGAACATAAATCTTATCTTTCTCTCATCATGTCTCTTCTGTTGTTGGTAATTGATTGTAGAGCTGTTTTTGACCTGTTGTGCAACCTGCACTTAAATCATGAACATTGCCACATTATGTTTCAGCAAACTGTCCCTGAAACTGTTATAAATACACATCAGCCTTCTGCCTTTGAAAACTGAGCCAGGTGTGAAAGCAGAAACGGTTGCAAAAGCCAATGTATAATCTACATATATGCAGTTTTATCAGTCTCTGAGAAACACAAAATTCAGTTACAAGACCAGGGATGTTAAACAAGTGTTTCTTGTACCTTGCGTGAATTCTGAAAATGTCTTCATTTTCGTAATTACATTAAACCTTTTTACCTTGCTGCTTCTTATCTCGTCTCTTCTTTTGAAGCCTTTCATGTGCATTCTGTGGCTTGAACTTATCATCAACTCATAATGAATAAAATGACAAATCTCTCTTTAGACCTAATTGGCTGTTATCGGGGTGAAACTCTACCTTTGTCAGCGTTTCAAAGCCTTGTCTGTATGCATTGATATTGTCTGTTAACTAGAAAATGGCATGTTGAAAATGGGTTGGGGCCATCTTTGTTGGAGTATAACTCACTTTATTAGCACATCACAGATGTTACAGATGCACAGAGGAGCAAGGTGGTGGAGAAAGAGTCGATCAGCCAAACAAAAGGCTTAATTGAATGACTAAGATAGAAAAGTGATGGTCTCTGTCCGTCCAGCCATCTGTCTGTGTGTCTTGTTGCCTGGGATGAGTTGTTTTTCAGCTGGCTTTATTCATGCTTACAGTGTTCTCACCCTGGCCCTGTGGGGATTATCTCCGGTGCATGGATGTGCATATTTATCCTGCTTAAATCCTGCTGCCTTGAGTCCCTCAAACACACAAGCGCATATCTGTCTGAAGATATGGTTGACTCCATAGCATGTCATGTGGCTGCTCCATCAAAAAATTGTTAATAAAACTGGTTTTGCTGGAGGTGCATGGCTTGACAGTATATTATATAATGATGAGTTAGTAGAAAACAGACTGGGAGGTAATATATTAGAGAAACATTAAGTAATGGTTCCTGAATGAAGTTGTGAATCAGAATAACGACCTGCTTCTTTATGCGTCGTACCTGATTAATTATGAATAAGACACTGAGAGGCAAGAAAGTAAGGGCTCATTCGTTACTAATTTCTTTATCATTAGCTATCCTTTTTGTCCCCCCAAAAGTAAGGTGGTACATATGGATTAGTTATTTATAGTATAGTATAGTTCTATTAAAGTAGTCCCTCATTACTTCATGATTATGAGAAGTAACTAGGTAGTTTGTACCGGGAATAATAATAATAATAATAATAATAATAATATTAACAAAACAGCAGGAGTCCGAGAGAATTTTTAATCATCACATTCAGACCACATATTAATATTCAGTGTATTAGTATTAGTATATAGTATATAAGTCTTATGTGATGCGTTAAAAATAAATGTAGCTATTAAGCAGGATAAATGTATGCCCCGGGGTCCCAAGTAAGCTTAAATATTTGACCATAAGCTATGTGGAGAGGCAATAGCTAGAGAAACAGAAAAACGTCAAAAGGAACAGTTATTCAATGAAAGGGCAATGACCTGATGATTATTACATTGGATTTATCATGTGTGTAGGAGGGCACAAGGAGGAGAGATGGACGGGGGAAAAAAACAGTCTTTAGCAAAGGTCCTTAGGTCCTTATGTTGTAAATTGAAAG
The DNA here is from genome assembly GCA_029875015.1 of Lepomis gibbosus. NCBI lineage: Eukaryota > Metazoa > Chordata > Actinopteri > Centrarchiformes > Centrarchidae > Lepomis > Lepomis gibbosus. The sequence goes on along the minus strand of JAPMOB010250042.1, from coordinate 8,334 downwards.
GTCCAGTAAATGTTCTTTCGTCTTTTCTTTCCCTCCCTTGGTGCATGGGGGCTTGCCGGAGTTGTTTAGGCAAAAAATGTGAAGGTTGAACATAATTATCTTGCACTTTTATTGACATGGATAGTCAACAAAAACAAAACGATCACTGTTAAACGAAAGCTCAACAGAAACAATGCCTTATTTCTTCACTGCTTTACATCTCTGGTCGCTTTAGTACCAGGATGAGTGACAGTTAGTTTTATGCAGGTTAGCTGTAGCATGTTTGCTATTAGTAAAATTATGTGAAACTGTTGGTGTTGAGACATTGTTTCTGACTTAAGGACCTGTAGCTGTCAATGGCACTGCTGATGGAGAATTAACTGTATACTATTTGACATGTGGATTTGATGAATGTTTGTGCTCTGAATATGATTATCAGTAAAATAAATGAAACCGGTTCTGTTAAGGACATAATTATGAATTCCTCAGTAAAATCAAAAAGTCAGTAACATCTCAGATTTTCATTGAAAGCTGTATCCATGAGGCCTGTGTAATGTTTGCTTAGCAACACAAGTCACAAAACACAAAAGCCCAGGGACAGATGGCTGTGTAAGGAGATACAGAAACACAGCAAGTGGTAAATAGAGAGAGGAAGCACGAGAAAATGAGAAGGTTGCTTAGCTGTTGCAGCAGAGGTGTGCTGTAATACACAAAGAGAGACGCAGTGACAGAGATGGAGAGCTCTGCCGCCTCCGGCTGCAGCAACAAACCCTGTTTCAATAAAGCATTGCCTGCCTGGTAATGAATCTTTAATATTGAAACCAAGAGCGTCGTCGTTATTGAAACCCGACATGTGTTTTGGGCTGTGTAATTGGGGAGGAGATTTGTAAATGGTGCAGTAATTAAATATAAATAACTAAATAAATAATTACATTAAACTAAACTGAATACAAACAGTGAGCTGTCAGCCATTGTAGCTAACAGTGGTTAGTGCATAGTCCTAGTGTCTTTACTTTCATGTCATTAAAATACAGTTCATTGGTTGCAGTATGTGACATCAAACAACTTTGTATGAATGTGAGCAAATAGTGACAAACAAACACAGGAAACTGAGCTGTATGGTGTAGTGGTGAGTGCTTTCTGCCTTACACTGAAAACAATCCTTGAGAGAATAGTCTGCCCACTCCTTTTCACACCAAATGTTATCCAGTAAGAGTCCTCTCACATCTCTGTCACATTACGCTACTGAGAGCGAGAATCCACAGCTCTTTGCTTATGTTCACATAACTCTCTGTGAAAGTTTTTGTGCTCCGAAACTTGTACCTGCCTCTGTCGAGGTGAACTGATGTGGTTGGATGGGCCTTAAGGAGAGTAAATTGAAAGAAGAAAACAACTGTCGCAACTCTGTTACATTCATTTGGTCTGCCCAGTGCACATGACCTTGGTGCCTCCAGAGTAAACAGTGTCCATCGGTGTTTGTCAGGACAAGTCGTGATCATAGACTGTATAAAACATGGACATAGTGTCTTTGACGTCACCCGTAGGTTTCTGGAGAGCGACTGTGAAGCTCAGCGTGGTGGCTCAGCCGTCAACATCTTGTCAATGCCTGACTAATCTAAAAATGGGCAAAGACGTGGAGCTAGTTAACAGCTAGCCACCTCTGATGGCATCCACCTGCCGCGGCTTTTAACATAGGGGTGTATGACTTCCTTTTGGAGCCAGCCTCAAGTGGCCATTCCAAGAACCAAAATTTTTGGTACTTCTGCGTTGCTTTCATTTTTCAGCCCCTGTGATATTTAGCTTGAGGAGAAGGAGACGGCATTCTCTCTAATTGTTTAAAGCACTGCAACACAGAACCACAGGTCATGACAAATTACACAATACTCGAAGATGTTCTGAGGATTTAAAAATATTCTGAATAGCTGAACATTGCTTTCATGCTGCAATCAATTTTAAAAACTATTACTCTTTGTAAGCCAAGAAAATCCAAACAGGCAGCAATATAAGCTTTGTAATGTCCTGCATTTCATCCTAATATGTTCCTCTGGATCACAGTTGGGGTCACTTTAACGTGGACCTGTGTGAGCTCCATCCACCTAGGTTAATCTTTTTTATGACTGCTCCACTGTAATTGTGTATGGATTACATGCTGCTCAAATGGGCTGTTTTTGGTATTCTACCATAATGAATAGTTGGGGGATTTATATATACGTCCAGACAATCATAATATAATTTCTGCATTGTTTTTGTTTTAGCATGCAACCTTTTTGATATTTTCAGTTTGCATTTAATCATGTAAAATATTGCTTCTGAAACTACCCTGCAAATAGCTGAATGCATATAATTTTTGATAGCCATGATGTTGTCATGCTCTTGAGTTCGCACCTTTAAATTTATCTATAACTTTGCAGGCTCTGTTGGAACGCTGCTCGGCACAATTTGCATCTGCAGGGTTTGTGGATTTTTAAAGAGGATTCATTTGACTGGGATTCAGAACAGGAACATTTAATTGTGTCAGTGTGGACATCAGTGCAGATAACTACTGTGCCATGACCTAGCTAATCACAGAAGGTGTCAAGACAAATTTAAAATGTGTACCAAGTGCACATCCATTCCCACCCTGGTCATTTCTCCAAGGATCCTGACTTTCAGCAAAGTAACAGAGCATATGGTGATAAATGGATCAAAGCAGCTCTGATGCCACTGAGCAGAGAGGTGAATCTTATTTAAATGAGACACATAAATCTCCGACATGGAGATGAGTGATTGCAGCCATCCTGAAGCCATATGGCCAAAACTGTTGAAGCTGTGTGCAAGACACATTGTGCAAAAGGAGATGGAGGAAATATATGTTGGTATTTATTTTTGATGGTCTGTAGATGTCGCAGGAAATAAAGCTTCACCCACCACAATATCAAGGCAGAAATAGAGAGTTGCAGTGGCAAAGATTTGCAAGGTTTAGTGAGCATCTGTGGCTTCAGTAGAGAGTTTAGATGGACTCTGTTAAAGGCTTAGAGATAAACAGGGTAGCATGATGAGATGAAGGGCTCCTGGGACTGAGAGCAGTGAGGCAAAGCACACGACTCATGCCTTTCTTTAATTTTTTTGGCAGGTAAATTCATTCCCAAATTGGAGCATGATCAAATTCTTCCTCCATGCCCAACACATGTGAAACAATTAATTTTACTTTGTGCAATCAAATTAGTTGTAGTTACACACCCCACTGGTATTGACAGTTATTATTTGTTAAATTGATTTGGCCACAGTTTTGGTGAAAAAGCGCTGTTGTGATAAACAGTATCTACAACAAATTCATTTAATCCTTTATACAACTATTTTTCATCAGCATCAGTTTTGCTGCTTTCATTACTCATATTCTTACATATTATTTTTTAACACAATGTCTCTTTGCAAGTCAGTGGTAAGGCCTGACTGGAGGCAGTGTCATAGGGGTAATTGTTGGTAATGGCTCATCATTAATGTCAGAAATGTAATCAAATATAGCCTAGGGCGTTAATGGCCATGCTTGCTTCAAGTGATACTCCATCCCAGATAATTTTGTTATCAAGTGGCGGTAAAGCAGTTTTAGGGTTTCTTTTTCACAAAGAACAGGAACTCTTGTCATTTACAATAAATTTAAATTGCTCACTATGTTCCTAACAAACAAACTTCACCAAAATATGACTAAATACAGTGCTTCTGTGACTCATGGCTGCCTTGAAGAGCTTCTTACTCTTCTTTTTTTTCATTGACTGAAAACTGAAAATAAAAATGTTTGGTTAGTTGTAACTAATAGCATGTTTATTTATTAATAATTACTTATTAATGCTTTATATTTCAATTAAGAAATTAACAAGAACTTTTGGGTCACCAGGTTGTGAAAATCACCAAAATCCATTGATTAATAACTTATTAACACAACTATAGTTTTGATGATGGAGACTCTTTTAATGACTTATTAATATTTATGACTTGATGGCTTATTAGAAAGTGAGAAAAGTGAGAAACACAATTACATCTGAGTTTCTGCCAATGGGGTTTTAGATAACACATGCACTGTGCGATTGTACAAAGCATAGGCTAATTTGTAAATGCATAACACAAGAAAATGCAGCCAGCACATCAAGAGCATTATACACAATTGGAATTTAACATGACCCTAAATTGTCCTTAGGTGTGAGTGTGAGTGTGCCTGGTTGTCTATGTGAGGCCCTGCGATGGACTGGCAACCTGTCCAGATTGTACACTGCCTTTTGCCCGATGTCAGCTGGGATTGGCTCTAGCCCCCCGCGACCCTGTACGTAGGATAAGTGTTTGACGATGGACGGATGGATGGATGGAATTCAACATGACTTCTTCAGATGATCCTTCTGGCTCTTCTGGAAATCAGTTTCATTTGGTTTCCCACTGCTGTGTGTTCTTGTAATCAAGCTTACCTCCATGAAGCCTCTCATCATATAACACCAACATCACCTCTGATCTCCATTACCTCTCAACAGCAACAGCAACAGACAACTCGATAATGTCTATGCTTTTGTCCATTCATCATAAATTGTGCTTAAGTTGACACATTAGTGTAATGAGGAATTACATAAGGTGACATGTTAGGAAACTGTAGAGCTTATATTGTATTTATAAGTATTTACTTATTTATAGTACCTATTGTGAACATGTCACACACACCCATAACTTGTTGTGTGCTTTGAGACTCCAGACAGATGCTCTATTTTTCCCTGTATAAGAATTTTGTGTGTAACATTTTTGGTGGCATGTTCTGATAAATTTTGAACATGTTGCTGCCAATTAGGTTGGCCCTGCTGGGAGGAAAATCTTACTGCAGTTTCCTATTAATATGTGCATGTGTGTGTCCGCATGTGGTTGTGTTAAGGTTTATTAAAGTGTCAGAAGAAATAGGCTCTGGCTCACTGGAGAGAAACCTATGTTTTCCATCATTAATCAAGTGTCCAGCAGACTGAATCGCCAAAAGGCCAGACTTAATTCAACAAATAATTCCTAAAGACAGTGGATTGGTTTGGTAGAAAAGATGGATAATCGATTTTGAGCGTCCTGCTTTTATGAATCATCTTGTAATATTAAAGGTATCCCATGGAGTTTTCATTGTAAACAAAGTTTTACTTCTAACATTTGTCATCAAAACACATTGTGTGTATCCCGACAAATTCTCATACCTAAACCACAAAGCAGGTAGTTTGTCACTTTGTATCTCACAAATTAAATGGTAACTCCTCCTGGCAGTGGCAAGAAGATTGATTAATGTGGCAAATAAAGGTGGAAGGAGACATCCTTGATGAGTTCCTCTCAGAGACAGCATTATTTGTTAATTCATCATCCCTAGATTTAACCTTGTGGTCTTCTTTTCTTCAATAATAGCTTACTGCAGTAGACAGAAATGTTGGCATGTTACTCCCTTTCTAATGGTGTGCATAGCGGTCAAACACAAGCTATTAAAGATCAAGCTGTGATGCGTCTACTCAGAAAACTGAGGCTAGTCTCTTCATCTGCACTAGATCTCTGATCAGAGAGTGATACGGGAAGGGGGATCTCAGCTTCCTTAGGACCATAATGCCATAGATAAACAGTGAACTAATCTTGAACAGTCATATGGTCTTTGGAATTATGAAACAATAGGCCTACAAGACAAATAAATGAGTCAGTACACAACGAGCACTGAGTTAAAATGGCTAACCACAACACATTACTATCAACTTGCAGATGTTTTCATTTACATCCTAGAGTAATAACATTGGCAAATAAATTGGCCTACACATGCTAGCATCACCAGTTGGCCTTATATAATAGCTGCATGGTTTAACAAATTACGTTTTAGCCAACTTACATTTGCTCATTCACATGTACGGTGTTCTGATGCTGACAGTCCAAATTAGATAAAACAAGTGCTTCTGCAGAGGCACATGTGAAGTACCCCTTATAGAGTTTACCCATTGCAGGTAGCAGATCAACTCGCCTTGACTCACCTCTACTTAACTCACTTTTGGTGCCCCGTCCTCCATTTTCCATTGCAGATGTAGTACCCTCTCAATAGAGCTGGTCGTCATAGAGATGCAGCAGGAAACTGCTATGATGTAATCTTCAATGCAACACACACCCTCGACCCATATAACCACATCGGCACCTGCTCATTTGACCATGGTGTGGTTTTGCGAGTTTGCCGTAATAATAATGAAGTACAGAGAGTACTGTTACATTTACAATGTCGCAATCTCTGGTGGAACTATTTAAAAATGGCTGGTTTGTTTTGATTTAGGACCCCCTGTCTGGTGGCAACAATGATGATGCAGTTATTATTGCAGTGATGATTCTCTCTGACCAATCAGATTTGCCCAGTGGAGAACCAAAAAAAGCGAGTAGAGTTAAGACAAGTTGAGCTGGTACCATCCGGTGGAAAAGGAACTTTAGTCGTCTTACTCACTACCTGACTGAATTACCAGAGAATACCTTATGCAAAAATAGCTTCTGCTGGTGAAAGATGGGGAATTCAGAACACAAACTTTTCCTGTGTGTGTGTGTGTGTGTGTGTGTGTGTGTTTGTGTGTCTCTGCGTGTCATATACTGTGTGAAAGAAGTGTGTATATATTGATAATTTAACATATTTAAACCTTTTCAAGACTTATAGGGATATTTCATCTTCTATATGGATCTCCAATCAGTGTTGGTGGTAAATGTAATCAATTGAAACACTAATTTCCTCAGTGTTCGCGATATTGGCCAAGTAAGCTGAGCTCTCCTGCTCAAGGAGTTGTGTTTGCAGTAACTACATGTACCAGGATCCATTGCGTGCAAGACACCCAGCGGGCTTCCGTATAATAACAAAGCTAATGCTGGCAGTGCTAGCACTGGAGTATAAAGGTCCATAAAATGCAACATGTAAAAACTGTTACTGGAATCCAACCTCTGCCCTCATTCTTTGGGATGCCATTTGCAATACAAGCTAAGAGCTGAATTAGCCAGTAGTTCTTCCTTGCCTACAAATATTAAAAACTGGCAAACTCAGCTTTCTCGGTCCATACAGCCTGCACTGAGGAATTTGTTGTTTCAATCGACTGTATTTACCATCAACACTGATTGGACAGCCACATCTAAAGTGCAGAATTTACTATTTTATTAAAGAGTTCTTTAAATAATCTTTCAGTTCTTTGTTTTTATTGAGTGATGTTTTGCAGTGGATGAAGTGCAAGCATCAAACCAAAGGCAAAATCATACTGATTACCTTCTTATCTTTCAATAGAAAAGTAGAACAAAAGACTCATTAGTCAGCATACTGCCCTTTAATACTAGCTCTAACAACTCACTGATGATTCTGCAGTCTAACTGGAGTGAAGTTTGAGAAGCATATTCGAAGTTCTTCATATTAAGTGTAGTGCTATAAAGCCCACTAAAATTAAACCCAGTTCGAGTGCTGTTCCTGACACAAATGTGTTGTCTTCACCAGAGTCCATTATGATTCTCATTACCATCATTCTAATGGCCTGATAAATTTATTATTAATATATTTCATGCAGGTATTTTGCGTGCATTGCTCTGCGTGACCAAACTCAATAAACTCTGGATGCCCCAGGCATAATTTAGTTGAAAATAAGAGCCAGAGGGCTTTTCCAGGACATACCTCTTCAGAAAGATTGAAATCATTAGATCCCAAATGGAATGTATAGTGGTCAGACGTGTTCTATTATATTGCTAACTGCATGTTCTTACTGCACGCTGGGCTGCTAAGCGCCTGTGGTGCAGACAGATGGAAATGTGATCTGTAACAATGCATCCTTAAGTCCAAAGGCTGACTCATGAGTGTCCGCTTCACATTGCAAAGGTATACATTATGTTTAACCTAATTCATTTACTTGGTTCAAATGGTAGCGAGAGGCAGGACACCAACAACACCCAAACAAACAATATTTGACAGTAAAAAATGGCTGATAAAATTACAGAATATATACAAGGTTTTTTTGGCTTGCATTTCTCAAATTTGGTTTGTAAAATGATATGAGAAAGACAAAGTATATATTTGGATATTTTACAAATTAATAAAATATATTAAATTGTACATTTGTAACAGTAAAACAGTAGAATTAAAATATTGTGAATTATAATCATAAATAGAAACAAACACAACAAAATATATTAAACATTAATGAAGAAAAATAGGAGTCACATACACATAAAAGCAACCTATAAAACAATGTAATGCAACATGTTTGCTGATACTGATAAATCTGTGATAATTCAGTATTTGCCCATTAATTGTCAGGGTTGTGTGAGGAGAGGTGTAGTAGGACCCAATTGCAGGACACGGAGTGGAGCAGATGCAGTTTAAACGGT
>JAPMOB010250041.1:0-35101 GCA_029875015.1 Lepomis gibbosus | reverse complement strand
TAGCAGTACAGTAACAGGACTCCTAACAGAACAGAACACGCACTGACAGAACAGTCCGGTAGTGATTAATAAGCATGTTTGGTGGTTATGTAAGTCATGTGATCTTTTCTGATGCCGCATTACCAAGCAACAATAATGCAACACTAAAATAAATGCGAATATGATATCTACTGTGATGGATTGCTGAACTTAAGCAAGTCTAAAGTTCATTTATATAATGTTCTTAAATAACCTGGTATCAGTGTCTGTGTTGTGAGCTGAAACAGCACATTCAGAAATGTAAAAAAAAACCCACCATGCAGGGGGAAATGGTCATCAGTGTGAAGCAATGGTTAGATTTCCATTAAATGTTATGTAGATATTCACGGTCCAGAGGATGAATCTAATGTAAGACTTTTAGAACAGCTATAACATCAGTATGTTCTTTGTCCATTCAACACTCTCACATCATGAAGTTAATCTTGTTTAAGTGCAATAGTTTTACCTTCCTCTCCTCCTCCAGCCTGGTGCCAAGATGGTTACAGCTGCCAAGGCTACAGTTCCCACCATCAGTGACCAGGCCTCAGCTATGCAGCTCAGCCAGTGTGCTAAGAACCTGGCCACTGCCCTGGCTGAGCTCCGCACTGCCGCACAGAAGGTACTCCACACCTTTATTTATATCTTTATTATATTTTCTTTATGATGTGGACTCGGCATTAACTAACACACTTTAAGAATTAGACAGCAAGCGCTCCAGAGGGTTATCTAAGTTAATCTCAGTTCTACCACGAAGCGTGGTGTGGTCAGATCTCAAGGCATCAGGTTGAGTCTGCAGCAGGTGATATTACAGTGTCAGGAGCAGCAGAGGGCGGTGCTGGACAGAAACCTGCATCAGATTAGAAGCGTTAATTATTCACAAATGTAAATATTTGCCATATTGCCATGTGTATTGCTATCAACAAAAAATTAAATACTGATTTCAACCATGTTGCTCTTCTCCAGAGGTCAGCTTTGACTTGTGAAGATCTGTCTTGTGTGAATAGGAAAATCATTTTCCAGCCTGTTGCATTGCCAGACAGAACACAGATTAGGCTTTTGCATTTTTGACCTGTGTGTGTGTGTGTGTGTGTGTGTGTGTGTGTGTGTGTGTGTGTGTGTGTGCGCTCGCAGGCTCAGGAAGCGTGCGGACCGTTGGAGATAGACAACGCTCTGTCAACAGTGAGAGACCTAGAGAAAGACATCCAGGAGGCCAAGGCTTCTGCAGAAGGGGGCAGACTCAAACCTCTGCCAGGAGAGACGGTGAGACACGGCCTTTATTTCTCACCAGGGTGTGCCATGCTGTGAACCTGTTGCCAACAGCAGGATAAGCTTTGTTTCCCAGATGACTAAATAGATAAGCTGATAAAATATATTTAGATCCGTATGAGTAACTGTTTGTTTCTTACCGTGACTCTTTGCTGTGTTGTTCAGCTTGAGAAATGCTCCCAGGATCTGGGTACCAGCACCAAGGCTGTGAGCTCAGCCATCGCCCAGCTGCTGAGTGAGGCCACCCAGGGCAACGAGAACTACACAGGTGGGTTTGACATCAACACACCTCCGTAAGTGCATTCAGCCGTACCACACGCTGACGTTACTCTCCTCTCTCCTCTCTCCTGTTGGATCCAGGCATGGCAGCCAGAGACGTGGCCCAGGCTCTGAAGTCCTTGGCCTCGGCCGCCAGAGGAGTCGCTGCCACCACGGCCGACGCGCCGGCACGTAATGCCACGCTGGACTGCGCCGGCGACGTCATGGATAAGTCAGCCAACCTGATCGAAGAGACCAAGAGGGCCATCGCCAAGCCGGGAGATGCAGAGAGTCAGCAGAGGCTGGCCCAGGTCAGAGACAGGCTACAGATTTCACTGGTCCATCATATTCCATTTAGATAATGTCGTCTGCATATAGCACTGTATCTACAAGCTGCCTTGTCTGATGAGCTAACATATGCTGTAGATGACTAGCTTTAGCATGTAGTGACATGAAAACATGACTTAAGACTGTTGGCTGGTGAGTGGTGAGACAATGACTCAACCTGCTGAGACATGAAAGCTGTTTGACTTGTTGTCACTGAACATTATGTGTGTGTGTGTGTGTGTTTGTGTAGGTGGCTAAGGCAGTGTCTCAGGCCCTGAACAGATGTGTGAACTGCCTTCCTGGCCAACGGGATGTGGACAACGCCATTCGCACTGTGGGCGAAGCCAGCAAGACACTCCTGTCTGATTCTGTAAGTAAGATAGATTGCTGCTGGTGTGTAGAAATAGCGGTGAGGTAAATGTTTTTTTACTTGTTTTTGTGGATTTCATAGTGAAAATCCTCTGACTTAATGGACTAAGCCCAGTAGCAGTTTCTTCAATCCACAAAAAATGTAATAACAGCACTGTGTGTGGTCTGGTCTTAAATGACACAGTCAAATATTTGGGCAGTTCTATTGATGGGGACACTGTAACATCCATGTTAATGTCAAAACTTTAAGCTAAACTAATCAATATGTTTATATAAACATTGGATCAGATGTGAAAGGTGTTGCTACGTAGCGATGACCCCACAGAGAACGACCACCTCTGCAGCTCCGCTCAGCTCTCCAGAGCTTTTTAACATTTTTACCTCACAGTTTTGGTTTCACGATCTTCAGCTCTACTGTGTGGTTCAGTCTCCGCACTCTCATCAACCTGGTTTCCAGCAGCAGGCATCTTTGCAGCAAAAAGCAGACAGGCGCAGTTGGAGACTCTAATAAAAACTTTATTTGTATGGCACTTTAAAAAAAGTTATAAAGTGCTGTAAGGTTGTAACAAACAAGACCCTTACTTAGAAAATAAATATAAATGTATTAAAGTAAATAAAAATCAACAACAAATAATACAACAATCACAGCAATAATACAATGTTAATAAAACCCCATGCTGATTTAAAAGAGGCCACTGAGTTTGCCTCTCTGAGATCTCCAGGCAGGGAGTTCCACAGCCGAGGCGCCCTAAAGAGCAAAAGCCCAGTCACCTTTAGTACCAAGAAGAGCCTATGAAACCATTACTATAGCCTACACAGCTGTAGGCAGGAGCCTGACCGCTCAGGGCTTTAAAAAGGGCTTCTCTCCCCCCCTCTGTAGTTCCCGTCCAGTGGAAGGAGCTTCCAGGAGGTTCAGTCTCAGCTCAACGAGGTGGCGGCCGGTCTGAACCAGTCAGCCAACGAGGTGGTTCAGTCGTCCAGAGGGACAACCCAGGACCTGGCCAGGGCCACCAGCAAGTTTGGACAGGACTTCAGGACCTTCCTGGATGCTGGTGTTGACATGGCAGGAACATCTCAAGTCAGTATGATCAGAGAAGAGTTTCACACACTATAATGATGCTGGCCAGTGTTTCCTACATATAGACTGTACTTGGGAGGGGACCCAGGTATATTAACTGATGTGTGGGGTTATTTGGTGACCCACTGGTGCATTTTTGCAGAGAAACACAGAGATATGTTAACTGTGTTATGTTAAAAGTACAGACTCTCTGGATATTTAACAATAAATAAAAACACAGCCCTCAGTTCCCACTGAAGACATTTGTTGAGGACTATGTTCAGCGGCGGATTAATCCACATGTGGTGTCTTTGGGGCCAGCAGGACCGTTTATGTGGGACTGAGTCAAAATAAAACTACAGTGTGTGTGTGTTCATTCCACTAAGAAGTTATATGGTACAGTTGCTATAACTGTGAAGTTACTGAAATTCTCTACATACCTTCCTCCTCCTCCTCTTCTCCAGTCTAAAGAGGACCAGACACAGGTGGTGTACAACCTGAAGACAATCTCCATGTCATCCAGCAAGCTGCTGCTGGCAGCCAAAGCCCTGTCCACTGACCCCAGCTCCCCCAACCTCAAGAACCAGCTAGCAGCTGCTGCTCGGTAAGAAATGTTCCTCTCACACTCTTTGCTTGCAAAGTTTCTTTAACTGTCTCGCTGTCTCTCTTCTACATCTCTGATCCTTTATGTCCACAGGGCAGTTACAGACAGTATCAACCAGCTCATCACCATGTGCACACAGCAGGCCCCGGGACAGAAGGAGTGTGACAATGCTCTCCGAGAGCTGGAGGTAACAACCATCGTACAACCATCCATGTACCCCATTAATTCGTCATTTCTCTTTTAGTCAGGTTTCTGAGAACCCAGATGAAAAATACAAGAAAATGATAAAAGGAGGACTTCCAGGATAGAGACAGTACAGCAGTCATGTGCCATTCAGCTGAGATATGTAGGTACAGTGTGTGGTGTGTGTGTTGTGACTGTGATGTGTTTGTGTGCAGTCTGTGCAGGGGATGCTGGAGAACCCGACAGAAGCCGTCAATGAACTGTCGTACTTTGACTGCATCGACAGCGTCATGGAGAACTCTAAGGTAGACCATACATCCCTGCCGCTCTTCTTCTGTTTGGTTCTCTACCTTCCCATCATTAGCTCCGCCCCCTCTTTTTTTTTTTTACTCATTTGCTAAAGAATGCATTCAGTTTACTGTATCTTACAGGACGTGCTGCCTCCCTGTATAAAACATTTATATCTAAAAGACAATAGTGCTGTCCTTCAGTGTAAGAAATATTCCAGTGAAATTCCTTTACAGTTTCGTAACGTTTCATTTTATTGAGTCCCCAGTAAATTCTTGAAAGTCTCTTGGAAATGTCTATGTAGTGTGGTATTAATTAGTATTAAGTAGGGCTGAACGATTAATTGCATTTGCGATATTATCGCGATGTAATAAAACGAGATTTTCTAATCGCAAAGGCTGCGATTACACTCTGGTCACATGACACCCAAGAGTAAAGCAGCCTGACGAAGTTAATGCTTCGTCTGCACGTTACGCTGTAACTTGCCTTCTTGTTGTACAATGGCCTTAAGCTTGACAGAAGCTCATGCTACATAAACTTTAGTGTCACATGGAATGACAGTAGCACTCGTCTAGTAAGGTAAGCCATTGTGGTGTTTCAAACTAAACGCCACAGTCCGCAAGAGGCCCAGTCTGTTACAGCCTGGTTACAGCCGGTTGAGCACTTACTGTATAACACCCTGTGGTGAAAAGGTGGGTCGATCTGATGATATTATATCACACAATTTAATGCCATGACTTGACTCAAATTATGTTTCTCATATTATAATTTGATATCTTCTCCACCATTGCTCATAATAATAATTCTACCTAATTCATCATAACACAGGCCTGACCCACAAGAAAGAGCAGTGTAAGTTTAATCTATTTAATATTGTGCTGGTCATACTATACACTGATTTATTGCTTATCCGTTTTGAATAATACAGTAGGTAAAGAGCTTACAAATTAATTGCACATTAAATCGCAATATTTGTAAAAAAAAATCACAATGAGATTATTTTCCAAAATCATTCAGCCCTAGAATTGAGTTTATCAGCAGTTGTGGATTTTTGAGGTTGAGCTGTTGACAAAAATGTGAAATCATTCATCATCTTTTAAATATTTAACCCCGTTCCGTCCGTGTCTCTTTGTCCTTTGCTGTAAAGCCAAACATGTACAGCAGCATGTGAGTTTCCACTATTTGAAGAAGAATGTTTCTGACACCAGTGCTGATAAAATATAACCAAACCTTAATATTTACGTTTTTTCCTGACAAAGAAGCCAACGTTCTCAAATGTTAAATGTTTCCTAAATACAAGAACTTAAGAACTGAGTTTATATTTATTTATATCAGCATCTGCTCTCAGCACTTGACAGTTTTCGATACCCTCTGCTCTGACACAGTTCAGTCATCACCAACAAAGTGTTCAGGTTCGATACCCATCCTACTTTATAGTTATCTGTGATGGAAGACAATCCCACTATTCATCATGGGACTGCGACGGGTCAGGAAACAAAGGGGAGCGGGTGGGATGGGAATCATGTCTGTTTATTTCTTTTTGTTTTATCTCTGGGACAGAATTCAGTTTTCTTTTATCTAGCACTAATTCATTCAACAAAACAAAAAAAATTCAACAAAAGTTATCTCATTGGTCTTTTTGTTTAGAGCAGGTCCTGACAGTACTCTTTGTAATGGGAGTCATTCTCCTGAGAATGGGACAGGAGTAGAACTCCACTCCCGTGTCACCCTCTCCCGTGTCACTTGTGTGAATCTCTGCTTTCTCTGTTGACAGGTCCTTGGTGAGTCCATGGCTGGCATTTCCCACAATGCCAAGAACTCCAACCTGCCAGAGTTTGGTGATTCAGTCAGTGCTGGCTCCAAAGCCCTGTGTGGTCTGACTGAAGCAGCTGCACAGGTAAAAACCGTTCCTGAGGGTTACTTTATTATTGTGCTGGTCTGACACCAGGCTGGCAAGGTTTGTGTTTTGAATCTGTTTGTAAGATGTGCACTTATAATATTTCCACAACATGACCTGACCAGTGATCTGTTGATATCCCTAGGCTGCCTATCTGGTGGGAATATCAGACCCCAACAGTTCAGCAGGTCAGAAGGGCCTAGTGGACCCCGCCCAGTTTGCCCGAGCTAATCAGTCTATTCAGATGGCCTGCCAGAACCTGGTGGACCCAGCCTGCACCCAATCTCAGGTACATGCTGACATCACGGCAGTCACACTAATGGCCATAATATCATCACTTTTCTTAGTCTTGGTTAGTAAGTTGAATGTGGTTGAAAACATCCTCGATTCACGCCAGCGCACCGTCTCCCCGCCCAGGTGCTCTCTGCAGCCACCATTGTTGCCAAACACACCTCTGCACTGTGTAACGCCTGCCGCCTGGCATCCTCCAGAACCGCCAACCCTGTTGCCAAGAGGCAGTTTGTCCAGTCAGCCAAGGAGGTGGCCAACACCACTGCCAACCTGGTCAAGTCCATAAAGGTTTGTAGTACAAGTCCTTTTAAATTCCCTATCAATGAGATGAAAAGCAAATAATCTGTCTTGAGTGAAAGCACATGTCTGGTTTGCAGTTCTTAGCTCTGCTTCAAACTAAATAGTTTAAACAGTTGGCAGTGGGCCGTGTCTAAACACAGAAGTGTTCTGAATGACGAGATGTGAAGGTGCGATGAAAAGCCTGTCGTCATACTGAGAGGGCTGAGACATGATGAATTGTTCAGATACAGATATAGTTGTGTCAAAAAAGAGAGCTAGATGTAGCCGGCCTAATGTGGCACCCCCACACATCTGACCAATCACTAAATGTCAAAGAAAAAAAAAAAAATCCCCAAATCCAACCTTGGAATGTTGTTTAGTGAGGGGGTGTCAGTGATGTCGATGCAGTAAACAGTGCATTATGTCACTTTACTGAGTTAAACATTATTTCTACTTCAGCCTTCTAACTAGCCAGTTTAGTCTTAGTCCTGATCCAGGACAAAGTTCAGATTGCCTGGAGTCCAAGAGCCCCTTAAAATCAGAGTCAGCTAGTTTTTGCTCATATAAAGCACAATACCAACTGAGATTGAGTTAAATGCATTTGTGTTTAATATCTTCCACAGCTACGGTCTTCTGAACCTTACTGACTAATATTTTTCACAATGCCTGTATAACATAGTACAATATGCACAGACTCTGTGACCACCACCTTGCATACATATAAGATGAAGAAAAAGAATCTTATAATGGGTAAAGAGTGTAAACTTAAATGTACAAGATTTAGTGTGGTTTCCACAGGTATGGACTGAAATGGATTATCGTATAAAAATGTCTTTTTCTGAGTAAGCTTTCAAAAAGAGCTTAAGACAGTAGTTACTACTCAGATATGTTCAAGCTTGAATTCCCTTAACTAGCTTTTAAGTGAGTCTGTCCATTCTGAAATCTGTTTAAATTGTACTGTTATGTCCATTTATTGTATCTCACCTATTTAACCAATGCTACTAGACTGATGTAATGAATTTCTTGGGACCACTGGGTAGTGGGATTAGGTTACTTTACCTCTTGGGATTTTCTTTATGTAGGTAAGAAATTATACTATAGATTGCATTTGTTTTATTTATCCGTTTTAATTATTTAGACAGTATAGTACTTCAAATATATGTCTGTTTGCTTAGTGTTTTGGCCTCTGTATATAAGCTTCAGATTCAAAAACCATGTCCCCTGTGCAGGCTTTGGACGGCGCCTTTACCCCTGAGAACAGAGAGAAGTGTAAGGCTGCCACTGGTCCTCTGATAGAAGCTGTGGACAACCTGACTGCTTTCGCCTCCAACCCAGAGTTCGCCAGCATTCCTGCTCAGATCAGCCCCGAGGTATGTAAATTCAGTCACTAAGTCATTTGGAAACATAAGTTGACAATGATTGTTAACTATTTACTCTTACATGAAATGATTGAATTGCACAGGAGCAGTTTGAGTGTGTCAGTACTGTTGTTTTGTGCTGACTTGTTCGGTGCTCATCGAACGCTGTTAAGTCAGTAAGTAAGGCAAAGGCACTAATGGTGTGTACCTGGATGCCACCTGTCTCATTAAGGTTGAATCTTGTGTGATTCCTGCTTCTCTTAATTCATTCTCTGGGAAATGTATTCCCTACTCTCATGAGTCATTTTCATTGTCACGTCCACTCACCGTCCTCAGGGTCATGCAGCCATGGAGCCCATCTTGGCGGCAGCAAAGACCATGCTGGAGAGCTCGACCGGCCTGATCCAGACTGCCCGCTCTCTGGCTGTCAACCCCAAAGACCCCCCCAAGTGGTCGGTGCTGGCCGGACACTCCCGAACTGTGTCTGACTCCATCAAGAGGCTCATCACCAACATGAGGTAAACTCTACTGCCACCACTACAGCTGGCTGAGCTGCCTCCCATCATCTCCTAGTCTGACGTAACTATATATACTTATTGGTTCTTCCAACTTTAGTAGAGCCGGCTCTACTTTAACAGCATCTTTAGTAACTCCGTTAGCAGTGATACAGGAAGGTAATCTGAAACCTGCGAGGACCGCCCCTTTTCTCATTTGTTCCACTTCCTGTTTTGACGTTTAACTTCTGCTTGCTATAGCTGACTATGCTAAATATAGTTTAAAAAGTTGAGTTTCTTATCAGATCAGCCTACTATAAGTATTTCTCAAAATTGGGAAAAAACACGGCCACATTTTTTAAGGAGGTCATACACCACAACACATATCCAATTAAAAGACCCTCTGTAGTGCAGAGTTACTTTGTGTCGCAGCAATACAATTCAGTCTTATTTATATGCACCAGTTTATAAGAAAAGTTATCTCGTTGCACTGTTCATATTTAACAGTTCTAGACCATACACTTTGTAATGTTATTTACAGAAACCCAACAATTCATACAATGGTTTCCACATAAAAATGTTACTTGTAATGATACAGACATTAATAAAAATTTATTGTATTACTATACATATATTGTACTACCATATGTGGGTTCTAAGAGTCTCAAAAGGCCCTTTTGCTTTAGTAATAACTTATTACTACATACATCCTCCATCTCGTGTGTGTTTCTGTGCAGGGAAAAAGCTCCGGGTCAAAGAGAATGCGATGATGCTATTGAGGTGCTGAACGGCTGCATCCGTGAGGTTGATCAGGCCTCTCTCGCTGCCATTAGCCAGCATCTTACACCCCGAGAAGACATCTCCATGGAGGTAAACAGCACACGTGCACACACGCACACACAGCTTTGCGAGGACCCAGTTAGACAGCTTTGTCAAATAAAGTGGGTAAAAGCCTCCTGTGTTAAGTTGTAAGTGAAGCTCTTTTTCAACACACTTCTTTTCAATTAGGACTTAATTTTGTTGAAGAAAAGGACTAAAAAAAGTTTTTACTTACTTTTACTCGTGCATATTTGTTGACAGAGATTTTATCATAATTGTTTTGAATGTTCTACATCAGATTTGTGAAGTGATCCACTGTTTGACCTCAATTGTTGAGCATAAAGAAATGTTTAAACCACAAAAAAAACATCAGGTTTCAACTTTCACTCAGGAGCAGAAATCAGCCTTTAAACTTGAAAAAAAATAACGATTTGATACTTATCGTGATAATTATCGATATTGCAAGATATGAAAATTTTTATCGAAGACCAGAGGAAAAAGAATTTCCTCTGGTGTCAATATTATTCTGTTACACACAGTTTGTAGTTACCAGAGGTCAAGAATGAACTTCTATGCTCACATATAGTTTTCAATGCCGCTCCACCACCTACTACAAGCTCTATAAAGGTCGTATTTATTGCATGCATTTGTATCATACAGGGGTTTCTATCATTGTGTCTGCGTCTGTTCTGTAACTCAGAGTGCATTGTGCCTGTGATAACTGTAAGAACTATAGAGAATGAAGATATGTTTGTACTTTAGTGAAGGTATATTAATTCATCTTATTTGTGTATATGTTGCAGAATCTCCATGAGCAGATGGCTGCCTCAGTCCATGAGATCCATAACTTGATTGATCCTGTAGCTGTGGCTGCTAGCTCTGAGGCCTCCCAGCTGGGACACAAGGTAAGACGCGGGACAACAGCTGACACAGTGTAATATAAATGTTGAGCAGCTGGTGGTCTATCTAAAGAATAACAAGGGCTACACTGACTTTGGGTGAACCTGTTCAAGCCTGACATGTTCCTTTCAATTCTTGATCTCTGTTTTGAAGTTGTGGCCATGTATAATTTGTTCCCCACACACTTGAACAGGTATCTCAGATGGCCAGCTACTTTGAGCCCCTGATCATGGCAGCCATTGGCACAGCGTCCAAGATCGTCAGCAGCCAACAGCAGATGGCTGTCTTAGACCAGACAAAAACCCTGACAGAGTCAGCCCTGCAGATGCTCTACACTGCCAAGGAGGCTGGAGGAAATCCCAAGGTACTGAAGCTGGCACTCGCTATTAGAGCCCTCAAGTGTTTTGTGTTTTTGCTATGCTTAAAATCTGCATCAAACCTTTACCAAGAACAAAAAGAAGTATCTTGTTTCTACATCAACAGAATCTAATAAAATGAAATAATAAGCTTCTTCAGTTTCTTCAGGTTCTTTCAGGTATTTCCTTCAAGCTGGTCAGCAAAAGGAAAGTCAACTTCAAAATAAACTCAGCTCATCTAACTTATGTAAAAACACACGCATTTGATAAGAAATTACACCCGTGGTATACTTAGCATAGCTCAATATCTAGAAATAATCCTGTTGATAATTAAGTTGCAGCTGTTACAGATGTCCACTTATGGTAATATGACAAAATGCTGCGAAGTCACAACTGATGATGTAAAAATTAGCTTAATAAGAAGTGAGCGATATGGCCAAAATCTTCTCAGTCTCAGTGGGGTGAATGGTCCCCTTTCCACTGGATGGTACCAGCTGAACTCACCTCACTCGTCTCTTCTCGGCTTGCTTCGGTGCCCCGTCCTCCTGTTGTGCAGATATAGTACCCCCTTAGTGTCGCTGGCCATCATAGCGAAGGCGCATTTCCTGCTGACAGCTCTTAACCTGTCAAGAGTCCACTGAAGAGACTCAATTTTTTCAGGATGGATTTGCATAGGCTTTATTCAGTATTTTAACAGCTTTGAATGAACGGGTCTGTTTGTTTTGAAAAGAAGATGACTTTGGTGGTAATTTGACTCCCGGTAAAAACATGCTGAACGGTCAACACCGAAGGAATCCTAACCTAAAAACAAACTGAACCCCTGAACTGAGCTGATGTTAGCAGCAGCAGCTCAGCTGTAAACACACTGCAGGACTCGCTGCACACTGGCTGATAGCTAGGTTATTTCCGACAAGGATTTGTTGTCGATACTCTCTGACCAATCGGTCGTCCGGAGCGTTTTCACGTCCCCTTTTGGTATCGCCTCAGCTCGCCTCACCTAGCTAGGAACCTTAGACAGAGGTCATACCAATGTATTAGGTACCAGGTACCAGATTTGCCCAATGGAAAAGCAAAAAAGGCGAGTAGAGCTGGGACCATGCAGTGGAAA
This sequence comes from Lepomis gibbosus, assembly GCA_029875015.1. Classification (NCBI taxonomy): domain Eukaryota; kingdom Metazoa; phylum Chordata; class Actinopteri; order Centrarchiformes; family Centrarchidae; genus Lepomis; species Lepomis gibbosus. The sequence goes on along the minus strand of JAPMOB010250041.1, from coordinate 23,229 downwards.
AGGGGCTAATTTGACATGTAGTGTAAAACTTTGCCTGGTCAGAAGACTAGAAAGGTGCTATACAAGTACAGTCTATTACTGTCACTGTGCTCAGGGTTAAGACATACATTCTCACAGCTACAGTTAGTACAACCGCTCAGGTTTTAACACCTTCAAAGAGACATGATCATATTACCTCTATTCTGGACTCTCTTTACTGGTTACCTCTTTAGACTTTATAAAAAGTTATTCATGTAATGAGCCTAAAGTTACGTTTCAGGTGTTTTTATTATTTTGCTGTTTGTATCATATTTGATTTGATTACATTTGTTGGATTTTATTTAATTGTGGTGCTTTAACATAGTAGTTGAATACTTCAGCATTGCCCAGTCATATGTGAATTCCCTTCTCCAGGCTCACATGCAGGAGGCCCTGGAGGAGTCCGTGCAGATGATGAAAGAAGCAGTAGATGACCTGGGGGCCACTCTGGGTGAGGCAGCCAGTGCAGCAGGCGCTGTGGGTGGCATGGTGAACTCCATCACTGATGCCATCAACAAAATGGAAGACACGCCTGCGCTTGAACCTGAAGGCACCTTTGTGGACTACCAGACTACTATGGTTAAGACAGCCAAGGCCATAGCTGTCAGTGTGCAGGAGATGGTAAGGCATTTTGATAATCACCCAGTTGAACTAAAACACGAGCTAAGTAGTAAACCATGTTATTAAAATTATATCGTTTGGCATTTTAAGTTATGGTTCTCAAAGTGAGGTCCGGGGACCCCTTAGGGGTCCTTGAGAGGGTTTTGGGGGGTCCCTGGCAAAAAGGGGGATTGGTGATTTTCACTATAATCCAACCCATAAGTAACATAGATAGACTGTATGACTGGTTTGGTCATATGTTTCATACACTTTCTGTAATAAAACATCTAAAAACAAAAATGCAATCAACGGGGAAACAAAATCTTATCAAATTGGTGTCTGTGATCTAATATGTGTCAGTTTAGTGGTCCTTGATGTGAAAGATCCAAAAAACAAACTGACCTCTGTTACAACAGGTGGGTAAAGCAGCTAGTGTAGTGGTTAATGGTTCGGTCCATTTGACACGGGAAGTCGGAATTTCCGAGTTCAAAGTCAGAAATGTCAAAACGAACGTCACCCGCACTACCCCGACTTTGTGATCCAAGATGGCTGCTCTGTGCATCAGCAGTTAGTGAAATCTGTTGTTCATGCTGTTTATTAGCACTGCTGTGTGCTGTCTCACAATTTTCATACACAAAAACTGATGTCCAGCTGCTGTCTGTGGATGTGTTGCTACAGTGGTCAGTAGGCAAATGAGGCAAATGAAGCCATGCCCCCTCCATAGGTAGTAGCCCATCAATAGTAAGGCCCCTAATATCTACATCAGACCCCACCCCTGTAATCTGCGCCAGCATACAGTCTATGATCAGCCCCGACTCCTGGACTCCTGTGATCTGCATCAGACCCTGCCCGTGTTACCTTGATCGCTTCCCATTCATTTCTATGTGGAACGAGGCGAGTTAAAAATAGACCCACCTCCTTCACTTCAGGCGCTTACTGATGATGATGATGATGATGATGATGATGATGATATACCATATATAACATTACTTTATATCAAACTTATGACAGTTCAACATCCTACCCACTGTGACCTGGTCAGGGTCTGCTTGTTTAATAAAAGATAAAGGGCGGAAAAGTTCATAAACCAGCACAATATGATGACAATATCTGAAAAAAAAAAGTAAACTGAAGTTTCTCAAAAAGGAATCATCAAAACTTATCCAACAAAGAACCATTTTTTTCAAGTATTGAAGTCCATTACATCCATTACAAATGTATTGATTGAGGGGGAAATTTGCTTCTGCTTCTTTTTATAGTATTATCAGTACTTGTTGTTTTTTTATAATTCCACTCATCTCTCTTCAGGTGACAAAGTCTAACACCAATCCTGATGACCTCGGAGGATTGGCCAACCAGCTGACTAGTGAGTTTGGAAATCTGGCAAATGAGGCCAAATATGCAGCCTTGACTGCAGAGAATGATGAGGTAAATAAAACCAGCCGTACCTCAGGATTTGCTGGTCATGCCAGCTCCGCATGGCTCACTTTCCATATTTTACGTGCTCAGATTGATCAAGTGTATCTCTTTGCTTGTTTCCAGATTGGCTCTAACATTAAGAAGCAGGTGGGTGAGCTGGGTTACAGCTGCACAGGTCTGGTGACCAAAGCTGGAGCTCTGCAGTGCAGCCCCAACGACACGTTCACCAAGAAAGAGCTGATTGAAAGCGCCCGCAAAGTCTCTGAGAAGGTCGGTCCACAACCCAACACTTACCGTAGCTCTTTCCTTAATTGGCCAATTTATGCTTTTCAGAAGCAATGGTGAAGAGGTGATAGGCAATGAAGGTGTGAGAGAGGGCCCCTAGCAGTATTCAAACTATGTTGCTGTGCATGTGTCGCAGCTTAAACTGCTTTAGTCCTTATAATGAGGCCGTCCTGGATATTTTTTTAGATATACACAATGGTTTACTGCAACTGTCAAAAGATGTCACATTAAACGTTTTGAACTTTCACTTTGCAAGATTTGTACAGTCAGTCCAACGTCCAGTCATAACAGATTGTTCTTCTTCTTGCAGGTCTCCCATGTGTTGGCATCCCTGCAGGCAGGTAACCGTGGCACCCAGGCCTGCATCACAGCAGCCAGCGCTGTGTCTGGAATCATTGCAGACCTCGACACCACCATCATGTTTGCCACTGCTGGTACTCTGAACAGAGAGAACGCAGAGACCTTCGCTGACCACAGGTAGTAATCACTACAGAGACCCTCTATGAAACAACACATCACAGTAGGAGAAACTATCATTGATCCATGTAGGTATGATGTCTTAGATAAAGCAAAGAAGTGATGATCTCTTGCAATTCATTTCTATTAATAACATTTTAAATCTTTTTTTATGACTAAAACAGTACATCACAAGAGCAGCACCTTAACATCAAATCACAACAATGGTACAAAAGAAAAAAGAAAAGTGACAAAATACAAGTACAGTCTCGGCTGGGAGCAGCAATTCTGACTATTATAATAATACCTGAGAGACAGAATCAAGATTAATGAGAGATTCTGTATCCAAAATAATGGTAGCCTTTATTATAGGCCTTTCACACTCTCATTAAAAAGTTGTATTGTATGTCTATGAAAACTTCTCTTTCCACTAATGATTCCATCTGGACCGTCTCTTCCTGCCTGTCCTCCCCTGGTGTCTCCATCCATAACTGCAGTCAACTGTTATAAAAGCACTGCAAGAACAAAAGAACAATTTTAAGACGCCTGATTTGAAAGAGAACTTATTCAAATCATACTGATTCTAATTATTCAATTAAACGTTATTTATAAAGCGAATTTGTAACAATGCTTTGTACTATTATGTACAGAGAGCCAACTGTTTCCACCATGAGCAAGGATAAGTATTGAGCCAGCGCTGCAGTCTGCAGCAACGCTCCAGGGCTGCAATGTAATCCTTGCGGGTAGTTGTGCCTCATCAAAGTATGGCCACGAAAGCGCTTGTTGTTGCCACTGACAGGCTCAAGTTGTTATTTTAAGAGTTTGACAACATTGTGGAAAGGATCCCTAAAGAGACAGACCTTAAGGTTCGTGTTTTTAACCAGAAACAGCTGCTATATCATCACTATAAAAACAGTACTTTTACCTCTCTGGGCTACTGTTGACACTTAAATGTGGTTGTTATTTATTGTATTTTATAGTTTCTTACAGGTGAATATATTGGAAGTAGGGTTTGGGTCCAGTTTATGTTTCTGATAATATGGCCAAAGGTTATGAAAAGCCGCATGGCAAACTGGCTCCTTAAATATCTCAATTCTCTTCAGAATTGAAAGTGCGACTCATCAGGAGGAGGAATAGGAAGCGTTTTCCAACAGTGGCACCAGCAACTCAGCTGCAGTAAAACACTTTGTTACAGAATTTGCATCATGTATGTTTTAAACGTACTGTGTGATGCCAAATAGACGTCTCTTTTTGTAACATGTAGGTCATATTCACATGGTCATTCAGGCAGCCCTAATTATGCAGTGATACAGTGTAAGCATGGAGGCAATGTGTGAGGATTACACACATGCAAATGACCAGTTCACACTTAAAAAAAAGAAAGTGGGATTTCTTCTTGACTATTCCAGTAATGTGTTAAAATATCCCTGCAGTGGCAGATAAAGGCCCTGAAAGCCATTCAACTTTAAGGATTTTCCCTTTTCACTTGACTTCGTTGACTGTTACAGATGATTGTGGTTGATGAAAACACATTCTTTGATGACAAAACTTGCTAACTCATACATCTGAAATAAGGGCAATCATGAGATTTTACAAACTTTGTGACCTTCCTGTGTGCAGAGAATACATCCTGAAGACAGCCAAGGCTCTGGTGGAGGACACCAAGCTGCTGGTGTCCGGTGCTGGAGCCAGTCAGGAGAAACTGGCCCAGGCCGCCCAGTCCTCAGTGACCACCATCACCAAACTGGCCGATGTGGTCAAACTGGGAGCTGCCAGCCTGGGTTCTGAAGACCCAGAGACCCAGGTACAGACAGCAGAACTGATTTTATGACTACCTTTTGTAAAACCGATCCACTGACAAAAAGTGATTGAACGGCAAAATGTGCATTTAGGTCTTCTCCTTATCTTAGCTAAAACCCAGCATACCATACGGTCCTACTATCGCTCATGGCTAAGTTAAAGTAGGACCCTTTAACCTCATGTTATAGCAGATAGCTGGTTCAGGAACAGATTTTAATCAGGCATCACATAGATTTAGATTTTGGTACTGTAATGGAAACAAACTGATACATTCATAAAGAAAAAGAACAGTAAGCAAAACAATGTCCCCATTTTTTCATAGTTTTCAATCTATAGTTCTATAGACTGTCTCATCGGAGGGCAGAACCACAAGTTTTTATTAACCCACATCCAGCCCCTGAGACTGCTGCTTTGTGTCTATGTCCAGTCACTTCCTGTATGAAGGCATCAAATGAAACTGTAAAGTAACGCTTCTGCACTCTGCAGGTGGTCCTGATCAATGCAGTGAAAGATGTGGCCAAAGCTTTGGGTAACCTCATCAGCGCCACCAAGGCAGCTGCGGGCAAACCTCACGACGACCCCAGCATGCTGCAGCTTAAGAACTCCGCTAAGGTAAGATACGAAACGACCACGTGAGGCCCCGCTTTGACCTTTACTTATTTCTGGAGATCTAATCTGCGCAGCACGTGAACAAGTATCGTGAAAGCACATATTTCAGCCACAGAGCACTATCTCAGCACTGTCATCTGTTAGACTTTGGACACGTCTCACTGCGGCGTGTGTTGAGAACCGAACCAAGACCTGTAGATGCATCAGTGAGCAGTGTTTTTCTTGCCATCAGTCTAATCTCTGGCCACATGGTCTGACCTGGTTACTGTAGGTGATGGTGACCAACGTGACTTCCCTCCTGAAGACGGTGAAGGCAGTGGAGGATGAAGCCACAAAGGGCACCAGAGCTTTAGAGGCCACGATTGAACACATCAAACAGGAGCTTGCTGTGAGTAATTACACTCTTTAAATTGAAATGTTGTGCGGTCAGTGTCTTGGTCAACATTTGGAATAAATGTTTCTTTACTACCGCCCCTTCTAACAAGAAGGATTCATCTTTTTGCGTAACATTCACTTGATTGTACGATGAACTTAACTGTTTTGTAGCTATCCAGTGTCTCACTAACTGTCCCCGTGGTTTAACCTCACAGGTGTTCAGCAGTTCCGACCCACCACCAAAGACGACCACGCCAGAAGAGTTCATTCGCACGACTAAAGGAATCACTATGGCAACGGCGAAGGCAGTGGCCGCTGGGAACTCCTGTCGCCAGGAAGACATCATTGCTACGGCCAACCTGAGCAGAAGGGCCATCGCTGACATGCTGCACTCCTGCAAGGTACACCGGAGGCTCATGTCTGAAGTCTGTTGGTCCACGCCGCGGCGCAGGGACGAGAGGGGCAGTTAGCGGTCGTCAGGCCACATTTTAGCAGAATGTGTCACAGCCTGAGCTGTTAAATGCTTTAAAACAAACATTATTCTGAAGCTTACAGGACTGTGTTTTAGTGAAAAACTGAATGCCAATTTCACTTACTAACCAAAGTGTGACTATAGCCATGAAAAAAGAAAAAAAAAGAAGAAATTGAGAAATATGTGCGTTTCCATCTGCTGGTTAGGAGCGAATAAACCAGGGTATGGAGAGCGTAGTTTTGTCAGTAGTTGGCATTACACACAAACCAGAAACAAAACCAGTCCCATGGACCTGAGGACCACTGATCTTAGAAATATGGAGAGAGGTCCTGAGAAATGTGTTTCAGCCATGTCTCCGCACGTTATGGGAACATCCGGTGTTATGCTGAGTTTTGCATGCACCTCCAGATAATGCTTTAAATGCTCTAATATCCTTTGTGGGGTTCATCAGTGGTGATAAATGATTCAAAGTATCTATTTTATGAACAGTTAGAGTCGTCAATATTTTATTACACTCAGTAGAAGCAGCATTCATTCATAGGTTCAGCAAAAAGATGTGGTGATAACGCCGTTTGATCAGTGTGCAGAGCGAAGGATCTGTAAAGGACCTTTAAGAGGTGAATGCAGAATTCGGCAGAACAGATGATGAAGGCTACCTGCTGAGATCTGCATCCACCTCTTTTCTCAGCATAAATGAGCATTAACAGCTGCGAGGTGCAGGAAATTCTCAGTAGGCGTGCAGAACTCTGCACAACCAGGACACTGACAGCAGAAACAGCTGATCAGACGTGAGTTACAAGTTCGCTACATCAGAACTTATTCGGAAAAAGTCTTTCCATCTCCCGTTTAGCGCATTTACTCTTTTTCGACAAAGGCAAAACCATTTCAAGCGAGCGTGAAAACATGAATTTTTTAAACACGGCTTATGTCATGTACTGTTCCGTATAACCTACAGTATATCTAACTGATCCACGTGTACCACCGTGCTACTTATGTTCCTATAAGCCCCGATTATAACACACATTCTCCCGCAGTTGTTGGTCAAAAGTTTTCACTTTTAAATTATGATTTATAAACTACACAGTGGTTTTGAAGACAAAATCATCCACCTATTTAGCCAAAACAATATCTGTGGTTCCTCTGGAGCTGTAGTTTTTATAAATTCTCTGTCATCTTTGGTCCAAAGTTTCAGTCGGGTCGGTATGGTTTCTTGCCAACTTGCAAATCTTTGTACTGGTCCATCTCTCAGAAGCACAGCATTTCAACATGCAACATGGCATACTGTCTATACTGTCTTTGGTTGATGGTTCAGAAGTTGATTTCTGTCTGTCTGCTCTTTCAGCAAGCAGCCTACCACCCAGAGGTTAGCAAGGATGTCCAGATGAGAGCTCTGCGCTACGGCAAAGAATGTGCGTCCGGATATCTGGGACTGCTGGAGCATGTGCTGGTGGTAAGACATAATCATCCACGTACACACAAACACACACTAACAGATGTAGTTCACAGTGCTGCTATTTGTCCACCATTACCTTAAAACTTTTCATGACTTAGAGAGAAGAAATGCAGGAATTCTGCAGCAGCTCTGCATGACGTGGTGACCATTTCTTCCCTCGCACATACCCACATATTCTGCTAGTAACTATACGACCCTGTGTAAATTCATTCCACTAGTCCTAGGATCAACTAGGAAACATTCTAGCCATGAGTAATTGTTATTGCGCCAAATTGTGCAGAACGTGCTAAAGTTCTTTAAAATATCATTTCCTAATCTTGAGGTTGTTCCATTATGGCAACAACAAACAAATGATTTGATCCCAGAGAAGTCTGGAGCTTGCAGTGATAGGGGCCACAGCATGATGGCTGCATGCCTTCCACACCTCTCCTCTATACGTCTTATATCAGCTGTCATGTGTTTGATGACCTCATTTCTTTCCTCTTCCCAACGCTCTGTCAATGTTCCTTTAAACTTGTGGCTCACTGATGTGGGTGCAAGCCGGTGAGTACACCACACGACTGACCTGCACGAGTGTGGGCTGGCTGCATTGCTTGATTGCTTCCCTGAATATTTTTTGCCACAATAATGCTGCAGAATGCCGCCGGCACGTTAGCAGATGTCAGACTAGTTCCGCTCACGGACAGGAAGCGGGTGTTTGCTGGTTATGCACCAGCAGGCGTCTGCGCAGGTTGTCAGAGTCGAGACAAAATCTGACTTAGCTGGCGGTGTTCATACATATTCTGAGACAGTCAGCAGTGATTATATATCTTTTGATGTTAGAGCGTGTAGTCGCATCGTCAGCTGATTGTCCCTCCGTTCTGATCAGATCACATGTATGTGGTGCTCTGTCTTGGTGACGCCTCAGTCGCGTGCAGGAGGGGATATTCTGCCTGGTTCAAAGCAGACCAGCCGGCAGATCAAAATATACATGTCAAATATGAAATGCAATTTCTCCAAACCTTGGAATGATTTTAATTTACTACATCAAAATTCAGGCGACGCCGCTGCAGTTTTCTATCACATGGATGGGCAAAACAAAACATGAATGACTGAACTTGGCAGTTCATTCTTAACCTTGGAAACACCAACTGACAAAAATATCTCCACTCATGGTCCACGTCGCTTTTTTTTCTGGAGCTTTTGCCCGTATCACACAATTTCAGTTGCCATAGAACTGAAGATGGTCAGATTTGCTGGGCACCTTCGGGACTTCTCGTCCATGTTGGAGGAAAAGTTGAGTCACTAAGAAATCAGGGAGGACACACAAACTTGGTGATGGATGTACACATATGCTCTGAACAGAGCTGAAATGACTGAGCAGCACGTACAGTTCAAATCATTATATCCCTTCCAGATAAACTGGTAGATGTTTGATTTTGTTCTGATAGTATATTTTCTATTAATGGCATCGAAAAAGCCATAATTCCATCCACTGTGATGTGAAGTGTAAAAAAAAAAGTCAAGAACCACTGAGTACAGTACTTCCTGCAGGCAGAGTGGATGTGATCTGAGCCTGTGGTCCTGCCCTCTGATGGTTGGAATGGTTGGAACAGAACAACAACCCGCCTACTTGTCCACACCGAGTCTCTCTGGTCTTTGACCTCTGTGGGGAATACAGTACCACCACCGACCTGCTGACCATGCTGCTGAGTGACATGCTTTTGGTTTTTGTTGATGTCTTGTCATCCAGTGAACACACAGCACAGTGAGACCTCTTACCCTTTAAACCTTAGAACATCACAAGTAACCAAACCTTTTGTAGAACTGGTGCATGGAGTTGCCTGTATTTAACACAGAACATGCCACGGTTCCCTCTGCCTCATCAGGTACTAGCGTTCTCTCAGCACCTGTGCTGCTGACTGAACCCGCGTGTGTGTCGGTTTGTTGGTGTGCAGTGTGCGGATGTGTTTGGCCCGCTTGCATGCGTTCCTGCGCAGTGACGTCCTCGCCTCTATCTTCTCATGACAACACATCTGAATAAACTTGAGCTGGGTATGGGCTGAGCCCTGTTAATGCCCTGCACCTGTCGCTCACTGTTCCAGCCCGAATACTGCATGTCCACCTAGGACAGTCTGAGGACACACACACTGAAACCCAAACACGTCTTAGCACCTATAAATCAAACTAATCTGCCTTTATTGGTTGACTCTGTCCCGGCCCTATCCTATACATTAGATGTAAGAGTCTCTGCTGACAAAGTTACATCAGTGTAAATAACTGAAGACATCTGATACATCTGTGGTCCCATTGGTGCCTCAGAATCACTTGATTCTACATAATGAATATGGGTGTGTGAGGCAAGAATGTTATCCTACAGACACAAAGCCTCTCTCAAGTACAACAGTAGAGGAATGCATCATTGCATATGCATCATTTTCATCATATTTAAGAGATTTAAGTGTGCGGTCACTGTGGAGCTGTGGGTACTGATTCCCACACCCACAGTTAGCCATGAATGGATGTACTTGCATATCAGCACATCAGTCTGCTGCACCAGTCTGTCAATGAAAAGAGCAACAAAATTTGTGTCTCATCAGCCACGTTCTGCAACAATGCCAGCAGCTGTCATTACCTAGTGATCACCTAGTGCACAGTCATCTGCAGTGACATCCCATCTGATATACAATAGATATACAATTTATCACACAAAGGTAATTCATGCACATGTCAACAGGTGCGTGGTGCAGACTGCTTTTTATCAGATCGCTCCGTGTGTACTCTGGCCTGACGTTTGTGCGACGTGCTGACTTGCTCACGAGTCAGGACACATTCAGTTTTTATAATGTAAAAACTGAAATGAAAAGGTGGTAAGGGTTCACAGATGGTCACAACTAAAAGAGAAAAGTCTATCATTCTGCGTTAGAAAGGTGTCGTTCCACCCCCCGAGTGCTCCTCGTCGTACCATGTGCGGAACTCTACCTGTTCCTGGTATTAGGGCGCAAAGAGACAAACACACATCTACATGTAACGGTTATTGTCGTAGCATTAGCTTAGCACAAGCTGGGCTTTGATTTTTTGGGAATTTAAGTAAACATGGTGGGCATCAGTAATACAAAATACAGTGAATAGAAAATTGTTGAATTATTTAAAGGTTAAGCCTTGTTCTTCCTTCACCCACAGATCATCCAGAAGCCCTCTCCTGATCTGAAACAACAGTTGGCCAACTTCTCCAAGCGTGTGGCTGGCTCTGTCACCGAGCTCATCCAGGCTGCAGAGGCCATGAAAGGTATTTTAACCTTCAACAACAGAAAGAGAGCAAAGCAAAACTACATTCCTCACTTGACCCTTTCGGTCTCATTTATTGGTGTCAGCATCCTTATTGATCTGTCTGGGTGTGTAGCTCTAAGGATAACACTTGAACATGAACTTTACTGTACGCATGCATTTCATATGTATGCTAATGATTGAAAACATGGTGCTGCTGTACAATATCAAGAAGATCAGTTGATCTATTTTAAGCCACTTGGTATACAACTTCTGCCTCCAGTGGAAGTATCAAAAAAGAGGGAGCAATGTACATCGCCCTTTCAGACATGCACAAGACATGTCTTAAATAGCCCTGCATCAGACCTTCTTTAGAGCACTTAACGCAAATGAGCCCTGACAGTAATTTGAAGTAGGATTAGTAAATATCCCCCTTAGAGTTCTACAGTTTCACACAGCTCTGTTCTGGGATTCCCCTCTAAAGAGTCAAGTACAAACTACATTGAACCCAAGTCAAAATGCATCATCCATCAAATGGAAGAAAAGTCATCGTCAGACCTTTATATCACAGATGAATGTCCCTCTGCTCCAGTGTTAGAGACATTATCTGCAACCGAATCCTGCGGCCTGCGTGGCTGTAGGTTCGTGAACTCATTTAACAGATGACGCAAATGGGACGACTGTAGAGCCGTGATTGATGTGCAGGATTGGGGTTCAACGGGATTTTATCCAATCCAAATTCAGCATCAAATTCAGCTATCACATGTGCAGCACTTTAAACACCCTATCCAATATATCACTCTCCTGAGATCTGTTAACAACTTTTATTGGTAGAGAGGGGGAAAAAATAGTGCAGTTTTACATCGCAGCAAATTTATTTATATTTTTTATATATTTAACACACACAAACACACAGACACACGCTTCCTGTTTTATTTATTTACGTTATTTTAATTTTTAATATATATATATTTTTTTTTTTTTTTTAACACAAACACATACGATTTGATTGCTTTACGCTTTAATTTCTTGTTTAATGAAATGTATGGGGTTGATTATTCTTATGTAGTATGTATGATGCTTTGGCAATATTGTTACACATTCATGCCAATAAAGCTAATTTGAATTTAAAAAACCTGCAGCTCCAACCTGAAGCTAAAATATGAAATGTATCTGACTGGAGGTCCTGATTAAGAATGACTGTATTTGGGTGCCAAGCATGAAATATTGACATTTCAATGGAAGTTTACCTGGGAACCTCCAACTACTGAAATAGATGTGAGGCAATCAGAGATGCCGTTTCACCATCGAGAGCACATATTCCAACAGCCAAGTTATGCATTTGGCCTTTTGGCAAGTTATGGATGCATGACATAAATATGCACTGCATACACTGCAGGTACTATGTGTTACATGCAAAACGTTTTGACAGAAGAGTGAGAGGTTCATTAGCCTTAGAGCTTAGTGAAACTTGGTATTATATTAACCTGGAACAGGACACTAAATGGAAATTCGTTATTGGAACCCAGCCCTATTGATGCTGCATAATCTGAGTGCAAAGTACTGTAGGGTATGCTGTTAGTACCTTTTAATAGTACGCACTTAAAATTTAATTAAAATATTATAGTAATATAGCACAGTTCATGTATTGAATGGAGCTGAAATTACTTTACAAAAAAAGAAAAACAAGTAAATATCTGGAAGATTTAGACAATCTAAATGATGTGCAGTTATAAAGTGTCCCCAGGCTGATTAAAACTTTCTGTTTAAATATTTATATATCATATTATATCATTATCATTATGCCATATTCACCTAATAGAAATTCTGGGGAAGGAAATGTTGGCTGTTTTAAGATACAGGTTGTGCGTGTGTGTGTGTGTATTGTAGGCACAGAGTGGGTGGACCCCGAGGATCCCACTGTCATTGCCGAGAACGAGCTGTTGGGAGCAGCGGCAGCTATTGAAGCAGCTGCCAAGAAACTGGAGCAGCTGAGGCCCAGGACCAAGCCCAAGGTTAGAGGGCTTTTTACAGAGCAGCAACATTCACACTGAGCCTGTTAACCTCCCCACAGGGTCACATGCAGTGTGTACTATCGGCTTCTCACACCATGAATGATGGCCATCTTATAGACCATGCTCTGATAGCCTTTTAATATTCCTCCATTTCAAAGTATTTGTGGACACTAGCTTTTCCCATGCTGTTGACCAGCCCTATTCACTTTTTTAAGGAAGCCCCTTTCTCTTAATAAATCTTCCACAGATCATGACAGCTCTGTAACACAGTGTGTGCATTGACTTTATTGGCTTGTTGGTTTCCCTCTCTTGTAAACAGGAAGCAGATGAGAGTTTGAACTTTGAGGAGCAGATTCTGGAGGCAGCCAAGTCCATTGCAGCTGCCACCAGTGCTCTCGTCAAAGCCGCTTCAGCAGCACAGAGAGAGCTGGTGGCTCAAGGGAAGGTACGTCGGAGTCCAACTAAAGCATAAGTATTCTATCAGACTATTTTGGAATTAATTCTGAATAATGCAGGCAACATTTAAACCCCCCAAAGAGAAATGGTGAACTGAGTTTCTCCTGTGCTTTAAACCATAATTTGCCTCGAACAAAAACCCAAAACATGATTTATAATATACACACATTTTTGGAGCAAATCAATTTAATTTTACAGATGTAGCGCCAATTCATATCAGAAGATATCTCATTGCACTTCATATAGAGCAGGTCTAGACCAAACTCTTAGTAATATTATTTACAGAGACCCAACAATTCCCTACCATGAGGAAAAACTCCCTTTTCACAAGGAGAAACCTAAAGCAGAACCTACACAGTAGTCCAACACATGTTCCACATAAAGATGTATAACAATAGTGATGGTAAGAATATAAATGTCAACAAAATTACTTATTGTAAGTCTAATAATAGCAATGATAACAATAATAGAAATATTAATTGCAGCAGCGGGTGTTTAGCAGAACGTGTCCTGGATAAAAGATAACTCTGAGATTCCTCGCTCTGGAGTTCAACATCAGAAAATTACAGGTCTTCCAGGTCTTTACATCCTAAAGGCATGCAGGTTTAGCTAACTGATAGGGATGGGACTCACCAGAGGCCCCACGATACGATATTATCACGATACGATATTATTGGGAATTTAAACATATTGCGATATACTGCAATTTATTACCTTTTTTCCAACTTCAAGTTGTGTTCCCAAAGGAAAACTTTTTTTAGTGAGCTGAAAAAGCAATTGATTTTATTATTATTGTACCAAAAGTAAAATTCTCATGTACAAGTTTTATAATAAAAGATCGATACAATATTGCAATGGAAAATATCGCGATACTATGCTGGATTGATTTTTTTCCCCTACCCCTAATAACTGATAAATATTGCCTAAACGAAGTGTATATATAAGGTGAACAGGATTGATCCAAGCACAGAACCTTGTGGAACTCTCTGACTAACTTTGGCGTGCAGGGAGGATTAATTGTTAACAATTGTTGTACAAATTGATCTGATAAATAGGACACGGTTCCTTTAATGCCAATTAAATAAATGCCAATTCCCGAAAAACAGCAGCCTGTTTTTCTACATCCCCTCCTGCGCATTTTATATTTTTGATATTGATGCTTGGCTACACAGACTTGAAATGATAATAAAACCAGTATGATTCTGAGCCATTTTTCCTGTATTTTCAGGTGGGAGCGATCCCAGCCAATGCGGTGGATGATGGACAGTGGTCACAGGGGCTGATTTCAGCTGTAAGTCTCTTCCATTAAGGTTTATGTAAAATTTGGGTGTTTTTTTGGTGTTCTTAGTTAAACATCTTACCACCGATGCCTTTGACTCCTCAGGCTCGAATGGTTGCTGCAGCAACCAACAACCTGTGTGAGGCGGCCAACTCTGCAGTACAGGGACACGCCAGCGAGGAGAAGCTCATCTCGTCAGCCAAGCAGGTGGCGGCCTCCACCGCACAGCTGCTTGTGGCCTGCAAGGTCAAGGCTGACCAGGACTCCCAGACCATGAAGAGGCTCCAGGTCAGCAATGCATGCTAATTTTTATCAAACTGCTACACACATCTACTTACAGTATGTTTTTTAAAAGTACTGTGCTGCTACTCTGGAACTTAGTGTCCAAAAGGTCTTTTTCACACCTGTAATGTGGGTCAGTGCTATGTAGGTGCAACAGTTTAAAAGGCACTAAAATATTGCTGTAAAAACATTAAGAGGAAGGAGCAGTACACTAATTTCCAGCTATATTAAATAATCTTTAATATTTAATTGAATAACAGAACTTACTTCACATAAACTCTACCTCGGGGCACCACCGTCTGAAAGGGAAAATGAATAGCCAATTAATTAATTTAGTCTTATAAATCAGTCTCATCCAATATACCAAACTCTCAATGTGGAACTCTAACAAAGGAGTCAGTCTTGGCAGGATTGATTATTGCAACATAAAATAAATTATTTTCCACAGCATTTAAAAGATAAGAGTAAAACACACAATATGTAAAGTAATTTAACTAAATACCACTTAACTAAATAACAAAAGTCCGAATCGAGGACACCACAGTTCTCAATGATAAAGGAGAGTTTGTGAATGGGAGATGCCTTCCCTGTAAGGAAGAGCAGCCTAGTCTTGTTGATGTTGAGTTCATGTGGTGTGCAGACATCCACTGAGAGATGTCAGCCAGACACGCAGAGATTCGTGCTGCTACCTGGGATTCAGACCAAGGGGAAAGACAGAATAAGTTGAGTGTCATCTGGATAGCTGTACTAAGAAAAGCCATGTGAGTGAAAAACAGAGCCAAGTGATTTGGTGTACAGAGAAAAACGTAGGGGACCCAGAACAGAACCCTGAGGGACCTTAATAGTGAGGCTACAAGGTTCAGACACAGATTCTCTCCAGGTTACCCTGGCTATAATGCATACTTGGGACAATCAACACTGTTTGCCGGCAGTGTTTTCCCTTCACCTAAGAGCGTGGTTAGTGTATCTACTGAACTCCATAAACAGTCTGTAAACATTACTACAAAAAGTGATAGAAATCAGTTTTATGGAAGTATCTTGAAACAGCTGTCACTTCAAACAGACCGGCTGCAGCCTGCTGCTGCCATCTTGGTCGTACTCCAATACCACATATAATACTGTTGGACCCATTCTTATGAGACAGCTGACACCCTGCGTCTCCCTGTTAACAGGGACTCCAGTCTGCAGTGTAGTTCATACACTCCACTGAATGACGCTGGACTACATTACATTAAAAAGTGAAGTTTCAGTTTCACTTCTCTGTTTCTTCAAATGTATGCTCCCTCTCGCCCACTAATGCCCATTGTCTTTCTTTCTCTCTGTTTTCTTAAATTAAATTTAAACATTTTGTATAATCAAAATTATTTCAGGTCCAGGTAGCAACACAAGTTCACCAAAGCTGGGCAGCATCCTGCAAGCCACAGGCAGAGTAGTATTTTCTACAGTATATTAAAACCACTCCCTCTTTTCTCCCCTTTATATGACTTAACCACAGAACAGATGAGAAAAACAGGCTGGGAATCTGCATTAGTTACCGTGGCAACAGAGTTTGTTAGAACCATTTTCTCTCGAAGGGGAAAAGCCAGGTCCAGAGTTAGCTTCTTCGTCAGACTGACATCTGATATTGGCAGATGAGGGATAGTGAGACGTTTCCTCCTCATCTGTCCACATGATTGAGAGCTACAGTACCTGCTGAGGGAACAATAACATTAGTTATCCTGCAGCAGCTGAAGCTGTTGGGGAGCACACAGTATGTTACTGTCTATTAATAGGCTGGAGTTTCAGTGTTTAGGGTTACAGGTGAGCTGCATAATCTGTACAGCTGCTACATCAGGATTACTGTGCTCTAAATTTAGCACAGGTAAGAGTTCCCTTTACATGCTGCTGCATGTCAGCGTTTTAAAGGGGCACTGCAGAGGTTTAATGTTGAATATCCAAAAAGTAAAGACATTAACAAAAAGATATATCCTGATATTTAGTCCCTAGTATGACTCAACATCCATATAACAATAGCACCTACGTTTCCTGTAATGCGGACTGTTTGTCGTTAACCCAGATTAGTGTAACATTGGTGGTGTGCTACTTTAAAATATTTATTTTTCTTAAACTCCACTGTTGGCGCTGGCTCACTGCTGAAAATAATGCACTCCAGCAAGGTTGTTCTGACCTTTATGTGTAACTGATGCAGTCAGTCCCAAGACATAACAGAAACTACAAGTATCTCCTGTCACCCCATCCACCCCAAAATACTACCTTTAAGGCTTGTGCGTATGCTAGCTGTGAGCACATCAGCCTGCCCAGGCCATCTCATATTCTCTGATCCAATCAGCAGTGGCTTATCTCCTCCTCTTCTGGGCCTGCAGCTGCCACCACAGTAATTCCCATACATTTATGTCTACAGGAGCTCTGGAAACAATCCACCAGTCCAAGCATGGCACTAAGAACTGGAAACATTAGCCTGCGATCTATGATTACACCAGCAGCATTTGCTCTCCTCACTCTTTGCTTTGAGTGTTGAGTAACGTACAGTCTCTCAGTTGCATGTGTGATTTTGCCAGAAAAGGTGGTTGTTTGAAACGCTCCTGATGGCAGCAGGTGATTCCGCACGTAACACAGAGTTGCCTGCTTTTTTGCTGCCACCTGCAATAAAGCAGGATAATACAACAGCCAAACATGTCAGTCCCATGGATTTCAAGATGGAGAATCCAAATTGCTAGGCTTGTGTCACACTAGATAAATTACAAATAAAGGCGTAGTTGAACATGTATTTGTGTTATTAATATTGGATTTTAATTGGATGGAACTGCCAGCAATGCTGGTGTGTCAAGGCCATTTTGCCACTGGTTTGCTGACAGTTCTTCCCGCTATGTGGGAGATTCCGCAGCCCTCAGAAGTTCATGATATGTTTGACAAGGAATTACTACCAGGTGGCTGACATGAATGTTTTTTCCCACTTGGCAGGTGTGTGTGCAGCATTGAAATGTTCAGTTTGTTTTGGCTCTATTCCCACTATCCACTTTTGTATTCAAGTGAACCATTTATACCATCAAAAAGTCCCCCAAAGCAACTGTCCATGTCAGCATGACAACTTTCTGCTTCCAATCCCACAATGCAACGCTCAGCCTTCAGTTCAAAGTAAATTACAAACATGAGACACTGCAGCTGTAGATCAGGAAGTAAATGACGATGACAATTTAAAAGTGTCCAAAATGTCAGTGTACTGCTCCCTACAGAGGGAACTACTGAATGTTCATTGAGTGAGTGAACATAGCCTCTGTGTCAGAGGTGGTAATTCAACCCTGTGGTCATTCTGGAGGCTGACATCATTGTGTTTCCGTATGTGACATTTTTTGGCCACTCAATACAGAGTATAAAGAGGACTGAATATTACAAAGGGCCACTTCACACCAAATCATGAAACAAAAAAATGAAAGGGAGCGTCACAGTGTTGTCTGTCAGGCTTAGACCAACAGTAACATTCCAGCCAAAGATAAACCAGCAGAGAGGAGGCTTCACTGTCTGTGTGACTGTACCGTCCTCTGCCAGCTCAGTGTCTGATTTCCGCCCACGGAGCCGCAAAAGGAGAAAACTCTTCTTTGTTAGAGCCGAGCGGCCAAATGAGACAAGCGTTTGGCCTTGAGTGCAGTTCAGCAGGCTGCTCCTTGTTGCCTTTTACAGCTATTCTCAGGCACTGAAGCAGGGAAAAAAAACTGTTATGGTTTTCTGTCTGAGCTCTGGTGGAAGTCATCATTCCCTTTCCAGGAGTTGCTGTTCACAAGAAGCACAGTTGATGTGTCTGCATGAGTCTGTTTCTGAGCTTGTGGTCCATAGTTAGAGATATTAGAGATCTGTTAATCATCACTTTTAGAAATCACCTCATCTTCCCAAACATATCTTCTTAGTTTGACAAAAAGACTCTTAAATATTTTTACCTTTAGCTCACTAGCTTTTTTTCCTGGAACCTTCAACTGTGAAAAACTCCAGGAAAAAGCTTGTAAGGTGAACCTGGGCCACGATTTCTTGAGTCTATTTATTGTTTCCAATGTTAAGAATGAACTTTCACTCTCAACTTGCATTTTTTTGAAAATCCCGACTCATTGTTTGTTGTTGTAGGCGGCTGGAAATGCTGTGAAGAGAGCTTCTGATAACCTGGTGAAGGCAGCACAGAAGGCAGCGTTTGATGCTCAGGACGACCAGGCTGTGGTGGTCAAGAGTAAGATGGTGGGAGGTATCGCTCAGGTGAGTTCAAGATCCCAAAGATACAAAAGAAAAGAAAAAAAACAGTCAAATAAATTGGATTTAAAACCTATAACAATAAGTGTGTATTGTAAATAAACCGTTATTTATTTGAACAAAACTTTTGTTTAGATTGGATGCTTTAGAAAAATCTTAGATGGGTGCTCTATTGTGTGTGTTTTCACACTGTATCTTTGTTTCGCAAAGGCCGAAAAGGCTTCTAGCAATTGTTTGGCTTACAAGGTACAGGGTAGATTTATTTGCCATTTTACAACACAGGGTTTTAAAATGAGATGAAATAATGCTATCTCTGCTAACAACTTAGGCTGAAGTTGCTGGAATGTAAATTTCCCTAAATCCAATAATGTTAACCTAAACTCTGAACTTTCTTGTTTTTTTTTAATGTACAATAATCTGTAACTCCACAAAATACTGGCTAAGATGAGGCCTTCGAGGCCAGGTCGGGGAATCCAAAGCTTGACAGACCTGCCTGATTATGGTTTCTAAACTATCAATGCTAACAGTAAGAGTGAGGGGTTTCAGCAAACAATCGGCTGTGTGTGGTTGAAGCTGGTGTTGTGTTGCAGATCATCGCTGCTCAGGAGGAGATGCTGCGGAAAGAAAGGGAGCTGGAAGAGGCCAGGAAGAGGCTGGCCATGATCAGACAGCAGCAATACAAGTTCCTTCCCTCAGAGCTGCGGGAGGACGGCCAGGAACAGTGAGAGAGAAACGCAGCAGCGATCCATGGAACGCTCAGGACCTGCGTCTCCACCGCCAGCTACACGCAGAGAGGAGGCTTCATGCTTCAGAAGAAACGTTAACATTAGGCAGATTGACTCCAGTTTCACAGTGACCTATCAGGATGGTTATTATCAATCTGTTTCTGTAGTTCATGTCATGTTTTCCAGTCAAAAGCGTAATAATGCTAATGATTCCAAATTTTGATATGTGCCTTATTAAGTCCTTATTAAGGTATCTGTGCTTTTGATTATATATGATCATATGCTTTTTAATATATCTGGTTCTGTTTTTGCCCTTTTTTTTTTATCAGAATCACACATCTTCGTTGGTACATGCTGTGTGGCTTTGTAAAAGTCCTGCCAATAAATTGTGCTGGCCTTCACTGTTAGAATATTACTGTTAGATCATAGAGATGTTAAGGCAAGCACAATATATGCTTCTATGCAAGTTATGCACATTAATCTATGCACATTTTCTATGCAGATGAACACGTTTAGAGGCAACGAGACTCAACGTTTAAGAGATCATTGTGAAGCAGAGGTCTGCGGTCACATGATCAGTATGCTACTTGTCATGCTGTTTAGATCTGAAATAAGGACAATGAAATAAAATGAAATGTTGCCATTTTTAGGTTTAGATTTGGAAAAAAATAACTTTGCGATCGAACAAATCAGAGTGGAAAAACGTTATTTTTTTAAAGCTTGAGCTATAGAATGTATTAAAGAGGTATCTTCCAATAAGTCGCTATCTTAGTAAAAGTTCTTTGTGTCAGTATTCTGATTTAAGGAGCTCCAGTATTTAGGCCTGGATTAGATTAGAAAACTTGTTTCTGTAAAAATTATAAAGCCATATATTTAACTTGAAGACGTTGACATCACATTGACTGCATTTAGGTGCTCAGTGTTTAGTGACTCACTCCAGTAACATGTTGTCTGTGCCAATGTTAGTCTGTCTCAGTACAATCCTGTGACGCTCGTCTGATGTTCACCTAATGCCTCATGCTCTCCTCCTGTTCATCACCAAGGGCCTACTGTCGGCTCACTCTTTGTTCCCACTATATGAAGTGCCTTTATAATGTATTTGTCAAGTATCATAAACTGATAATGACCATTTACCCTCTGAGCGCACTTCAATCACCACATCATTCAGTAATTTATCCGAACATCATTTAAATCCGTCACGTCTTCTTTTAGAACGGACATGGCACAGCGAGAACAGCATGCCTGCTATCAAATGACTGTAATCGTACAAAGCTTTTTGTTCACATTTATAGTATAAATGTAACGCTGGTGTACAGCAGCACCACCTCATGGGCACTGTAACAGAGATTTCTATTCAATAAAGCCAGTTTTCGGTGAAACTGTTTTCGTCCGTTTCTTAACAGTTTGACATTCACCCTTCTCTCTCACCCTGTTCACTACTGTGGGGGAAACATAATGCAGCCTGGATCACACTTTGTTTTTTTCTATGAATACATTGGACAAAAGTTCCTTTATCCATCCATTCAACTCTGCTAATTTTGCAGATATAATCACATTCTTTTTTGTTATTTTTAATTCCTACAAACTCTGCCGTGACTAAAGCTTTGAGATTTAATATTAATAGTAAAAGTAAAGATGCTGGGCTCCTATTAACACCCACTGAGCATGCATTATGTACAGTAGTTCTCTGCTGGAATACTACCTGACCTGAGGTTTGTTGTCATTTGATTAATTTAAAAAAAAGCATGAAAGAATATGCAGCATCTAAGCACATCGCCTGAAATTATAAGAATTTTAAAACCTCGGACCCTCTTAAATAAATCAGGACTCACCTTGTGATTGTGTTGTAGTAGAGCATGTTCCCTGTTCTGAAACAGCATGAACATGGACAGATGGAGGTGGGTAAAGAGTAAAGGAAAGGCACCTTTTCTTTTGGATTTGCGGATCCTCTCCATTTCAGGGTTACACACAGGTAATTGCTGTGCACAATAAAAGTGTTCTTACTTCCGCTGATTTAAATTCAAGTTTTCTGTCTTGGTCATTTTCCAGCTTCAAAGAGTTTATTATTTATTTTCAGGGTGTCCTACTTCAAGTGAGCACTACATGATATTCCCTATTATTTTAAAATCACAGTTCTTTTTTTCTCTTAACTATACTTAGAATATATATATTTATTTCTGCATCTAGGCCTATATTTAAAGGGGAAAATGTAATTTTTTGTTGCATCTATCTTCTCCACTTAGCCTACTTGTAAAGATATTTCACAGAGTAGTATTGCTACTTTTACTGAAGTAGGCTGTACTTCTTGGCCATAATTAAGACTTGGAATTTCATTTGTTGACAGTTCTCTCATACTTTTCTCTTTGGGGGAACAGAGTCTCGAATCTCGGATGTGAGTTGCTGATGTCCCCGGTTTGAAACCGACGCAAACGGACCTGATTTATTCACAATGCTGAAGTCGGACGTCACGCACGCAGACTGAACAACTCTCGCTGCCTAAATAAGGGCAACGTCCCTGTGCGAGGAAAAAAAAAGGTCTGGGGCTCGTGCAGCTGGTATTCCATCCTCAAGCTCTCCCCGAGCCGCTCAGACAGTCCGCACGCGCGCTCCTGTCCACCTCCGTCCCCATCACAGCCCGGCGCTTCTGTCCCAGTCCGGATAACCCAGGCACACTTCTTCTCCCTCTGCCGAGAACCCACCACCTGAAGAACCATGGAGGCCATCAAGAAGAAGATGCAGATGTTGAAGCTGGATAAGGAGAACGCGATAGACCGGGCAGAGCAGGCTGAGGGGGACAAGAAGGGAGCGGAGGACAAATGCAAACTGGTAAAGATCCCTTTCTCACCTGGAGCCAAAGACGCACATTTTTCTAGCACTGCTTTTTGCTCTTCTGGTTTTAAATCACGTGAAATAAAATTAATTGAAATCGTTTAATGGAGACCTTTCTAAAACAATGTTTCAAATATGACTAAGGCAATAAGAACATAAAAAGGGAACGTTAAAAGAAGAGAGGAAAACTCCAGAGCAGGTCTGGATGTCAAGAGTTAATAACACTGAAAAGAAAGCAGCAGCCTCACTCAGCAGTGAGTTGGAGGCAGGATGGATGTCATCAGTCCGGATTTTGGCACCATCAGGAGGGGCCCAGTATGGGCCCAGGCTCAGAGGGGGTTAACAACTCATTAGATGCCTATGATCCTTTCAGACATAGCAGGACAAAACGCACTGGGTTCTGGTCTTTAGAAATAGGCTAACTTTTGAAAGACGAAAAACAATTTTTTCTCTTGTTAGTTCTGGTGCTGGCTTGGTCTGGTATGGCCATAGATTCTGCTGTGATTTCTAAAGGCCTGAAGGAATAGTAAATATCTTGGTCACTGTTCTTTGAGAACAAATAAAGTTTATAATTAATTTTTGGAGACTTTATTAATTATTAGATAGTGGACAGGTGCCTTAACACCTAGGCTTCCAAAGTGCCAAAGGATCCCTTTCTCTCTCTCTCTCTCTCTCTC
>JAPMOB010250039.1:0-39743 GCA_029875015.1 Lepomis gibbosus | reverse complement strand
AACAGCTGATTCGCGCACATTAGTTCCTATCATGGGTAAGTAATGGGTCGCCACATTTTTTTTTCTTTCGTCTGTACCTCAGTAAACAGTGGACTTCCCTCTAAAGCATCTTTCTGTCTGTGTCCTTCATCCCCAGATGAGGCGGCGCATGCAGAGCCCTCCGCAGACCCCCAGCCCGCTCCACCTCCTCCATCTGACCCCTCCTCCTCTGCCTCTGATAAAGCGACCCCTCCCCCTGAGCCCCCCAGGGAGAGCAGCACTCCTATCAGCAGCGCCCCCAGTGAAGACAGCAGCAGCAGCAACAACAGCATGCCCCCTCCTTCCTCAGAAAGCGCCCCCGGGGCGGCGGCCCCGGCTGCATCTGAACCCCCAGCAGCGCAGGAAGCCAATTCCAGCGTCGCTAACCCCAATGCATCCGCAGCACCTCCACCTCCTCCTGCCTCAGAAGAAGGAGCCCCTCCACCACCACCACCTCTTCTACCCCCCAGCCAGAGCAACCAACAGTATGATATGTAATACTCTGTTAGATACAGCGGTAGCTATAGACGTCCTCCTCGTGCTGCCGCTCTCCTGCCTTCCTCCTCTGGATGGCGTAGCCGCGCTGTAGTTGTGCAGCAGTTGTGGGAGAAGTGGGACTCTATCAAAACAGATCTTGTGAATGAGAAGAGCTGAATGGTTTAGGGCCTGGTAGTATGCTCAATAAATAAATAACATGTATTTCACACGAGTGATGTCCAGCCTCATATAGCTGGACCAAACAAGACCCTGTAGGTGAAAGTAGGATTAAATCTGCATAAGTTTCCTTTTAAATTTTCCCAGCATGCCTGGTTTGATGTGAGAGAATGAAGTGAAACGTCATTCCTCTTTTCTGATCATGTGACTAGAATGATTTTTTTTTTTTTTAATTTAAGTATAAAACAACCACACTCAGACTTCAGACAGGATACCAGTGGTCTGTGTTAAACCTCACTGGCTGCTCAGACTTCCTGTACAGGTGTCTTAACTCAACACCTGACCTGTTACTTCTGTCTGCTTCTGTTTATTTACCAAAATCCATCAGTTAATCCTCAAATACGTTTCCAGTCGGCGGGGTCCATTCACAACATTAGCAGCTAAACTGACCTTTGACCCAGATTATCTCTGCTTGAGTTGGCCAAAAATCCAATGCTAAAACTAATTATCCACGGCACCGCAACAAGCAGTCATTTTTATCCATTAATCAATAAAATATAAATGNCCCCTGCTCAAAATGCAAAGAGATTCAGTTTGACATATAACAGAAAAGCAGCAAAGTCTCACATTTCAGATTGCCGAGCTGCAGAAGATTTGCTTGGAAAAACGATTGAAACCACCAATCAGCCGTCAAAACAGTTGGCGGTTTTGAGCTGTAATTCTACACCACCGTGCTACTGTGTGACGTCAACTCATTACCAGCTGCTACACTGCTGCTGTTTCAAGCTGCGGCGAACGTGGCATTCCAGATGACAGGTCTTTGACAGGAGGTGCTTGTTAGGAGAAGCCACGCTGATGGCTGACTTTCATCCACACAGTTCATATGCAAACCTCAAATAACCCTCAGCGCAGACTCTGGATTGGTGGATGTGGCGGAAATGTTTGAATTACACATACCTGTGTAGTGCTCAGTGTGGATGTATAAACCTTTAAAATCAGCCTTTCTATATATTTTTAAAATGAGGCCACAGCTGCAAACTCGAGGGGTTTTAGTACATCACATAACTCAGTTGTCTGAAATCTCAGCGTATGTTCTAGTGATAAAGGGCGACCTCGCATGAAAGCCCCCACCCCCCATTTAAAACCTCCGAATTTTGTAGTTTATAAGTTTATGTGATTTGCAAGAACTACTGTTACTACTTTATGTTTTTTAGAGTGGAACCTTTTTAGATGAATACAGTTGAATTCAGCCTTTGTATTGACCCTGTACTTCTGACTTACATGCCATTTCTAACGTGTTTCAGTTTGACTGGGGGGGGGACTCATCTTGCAGCAGCGCAGATGTTTGTTTCCAGGTGCGACGTAAGCATGGATGATTGCACATTTTAATTATTTGCGCACCCACATTCTGCATGCTAAATACTAACCATAAAACTGCAAGCATTTGAACATTTACTGAAGTCTTGTTCGAAGAGTTGAGGCTGAGGTAAACTGTTCGAAATGTAAAAAGTGTGGGGCAAAACACACGAGGTGTGCAAAGAGAAAAAAAAAATGAAATGATGGGCATGTCTCCAAGGTGCTTTTTAAAATCTGTTGATAAACTTGACGTGCATTGAGTATAAAACGTTGGGTGTTTCTTCCCTTGTATTCATCACGTTTATGAAAAAAAGGACAGACACATACTCAATGAGCAGTTATTCTGTAAGAGCTTCTCTACAAGTTGAGGCTATTTTTTAAAAAGACGTTCCTCCTTTAGACTGCATATTCCTGTTGACGCCACGAGCATTAAGTTCAGCAGAGACATGCACACGCTACCCTCATCCAAATGTAACCTCAGTCACTTGTGCATTTAAAGGACTGTTTTTTTACTTGAATTGGACTGTTTTTAGTAATATGCCTCTGTTTTTTTGCATCTTTCTTTTGTACTGTCTGAACTTATCTATCCAAATAAAGATGATTTCTCAATCTTTCAAGCTCTTTGTGTGTCGTTTCTTCAAAAATCTGATTTTCTTTATTTTATATGTGCATTGTTTTATCGTGGTTGTCCACTGTAGTATCAGTATGACATGAAAAGAAATATATATGAAATATATATAATAATGAAATATTTACAGAAATGTGAGGGGTGTACTCACCTTGGTGAGATACTGTATCTCCTTAAAGAAAATGATTCTATTATAACATTGGTGTGTTATAACAAACTTCCACATGCTGTTGAAATGAGAAATGGAAGATCATTGCCTGAAGCAACCATGTAACATGATTGGGGTGTTTTTATTATGGCTTTTGATTTGTTTGTGTGTCAATTCAAATTAGCTTTATTGGCATGAATGTGTAACAATATTACCAAAGCATCATTGCATGTTGGCAGTGATTGTCACTGACTGGGTGTTTTGTATAAAAACAATGATAGAAATACTAAAATCTAGTGCAAAGACGCTGCTTGAGTTGTTTCATTTTCTTACATGTGTAGTGTGACATCTAGTTTTTAATCTGGACAAAAACACAGTCACCCTCTAGAAATTGCTTGTAGATGTGACAGTGTGATAGTATATTATGATAATGTGAAATCAAAGTCGTATATCATTTAAAACATAAATGATCACAAAATCATATAAAATGATACAGAGTTACAAAACCAGTTTAAAATGCAGCTCCTTCGTACTTCATCTTAAAAAATGGAGTCTCCTTAAATCTACTTCCATGGGTCAGGATTCAGTTAGGGCACTAAAGCCAAGCTCCCAAACATGAAGCAAATGAAATGTGTCAGACTGCATTCCCAATACCACCTTTATCACCTTTGTCGCTTGTGGTCTTAAGGGAGGGGTTAATAAAATGCTGTTGTCTTGGCCCTGAAAATGGCTTCAGGGAGATGAGATAAATGACTCATCCACTATTCTTCAAAATAGCTTTAGCATTTGTTAATTAACTTCTCATTGGACCTTATATGAGTTCCTCAGAGATGCTCACAAGTCACTGAGCTAGAGTCCAAGTCAAGTCTCAAATCTCTGAGCAAGAGTCCAAGTCAAGTCTCAAGACTCTGAGCAAGAGTCCAAGTCTCAAGTCACTGAGCTAGAGTCCAAGTCAAGTCTCAAGTCTCTGAGCAAGACTCTAAATAAAGCCTCAAGTCTCTGAGCAAGACTCTAAATAAAGTCTCAAGCATTTGAGCTAGTCCAAGTCAAGTCTCAAGTCTCTGAGAAAGACTCTAAGTCAAGTCTCAAGTATTTGAGCTAGTCCAAGTCATGTCTCAAGTTATTGAACTAGTCCAAGTTTAGTCTCAAATCACAGAGCTAGAGTCCAAGTCAAGTCTCAAGTCTCTGAGCAAGTATCCAAGTCAAGTCTTTGAGCTTGTCCAAGTCAAGTCTCAAGTCTCTGAACAAGAGTCCAAGTCAAGTCTCAAGTCTTTGAGCTAGTCCAAGTTAAGTCTCAAGTCACTGAGCTAGAGTCCAAGTCAAGTCTCAAGTATTTGAGGTAGTCCAAGTCAAGTCTCAAGTCTCTGAACAAGAGTCCAAGTCAAGTCTCAAGTCTTTGAGCTAGTCCAAGTCAAGTCTCAAGTCACAGAGCTAGAGTCCAAGTCAAGTCTCAAGTCTCTGAACAAGAGTCCAAGTCAAGTATCAAGTCTTTGAGCTAGAGTCCAAGTCAAGTCTCAAGTCTCTGAGCAAGACTCTAAGTCAAGTATCAAGTATTTGAGCTAGACCAAGTCAAGTCTCAAGTCTCTGAGCAAGAGTCCAAGTCAAGTCTCAAGTCACAGAGCTAGAGTCCAAGTCAACTCTCAAGTCTCTTAGCAAGTATCCAAGTCAAGTCTTTGAGCTAGAGTCCAAGTTAAGTCTCAGGTCACTGAGCTAGAGTCCAAGTCAAGTCTCAAGTCACTGAGCAAGACTCTAAGTCAAGTCTCAAGTATTTGAGCTAGACCAAGTCAAGTCTCAAGTCTCTGAGCAAGACTCTAAGTCAAGTCTCAAGTATTTGAGCTAGTCCAAGTCAAGTCTCAAGTCTCTGAGCAAGACTCTAAGTCAAGTCTCAAATATTTGAGCTAGTCCAAGTCAAGTCTCAAGTCTCTGAGCAAGAGTCCAAGTCAGGTCTCAAGTCTTTGAGCTAGTCCAAGTCAAGTCTCAAGTCTCTGAGCAAGTATCCAAGTCAAGTCTTTGAGCTAGTCCAAGTTAAGTCTCAAGTCACTGAGCTAGAGTCCAAGTCAAGCCTCAAGTGTCTGAGTAAGAGTCAACCTGTTTGCAGCCAATGGTAATTAACGTGATGGCAGCCAACGGGAAGGGACGTAAATGATTATGTTAATCGACCACCAGAAGTCTGGAAAGCAAAAAGTCATAAATTCATCTTTTCATAATGAATGACAGTAAGAGTAAACCTCCAGTAGGTTGTAGCTAAAGCAAGAAGCAAGCTAAAGTTAGATAGTCAATGCTGAGCTAAACATGTTTACTAACCTCAGGTTACTAACCTATTTTGCGTTCAGTGCTCCTTTTGTTTGGGTCTTGTTGTATGAAGTTTTAAAGCCAAAGTTTATGATGAATGGCACAGCAGCTGCCGCTGTCTGTTGTTCTCTCTCACGTGTGGCCGCGCGCAGTAGATGCTACATGTAATGATGTACATGGAATAACAGCAAGCTCATCAGATATTTCCTAAAAATAAACATTGTTCACAAGTCCCACACCTCGAGTCCGAGCCAAGGCTGAAGTCACTGTGTGTGCGTCTTAAGCAGCACTTGAATCCGAGTCTTTAACTCGAGTCTCCATCTCTGCTCTGGTTTACCATTTCAAAAACAACCATGATTTACCTGTTAGTGTAATGAATGTGATGAGATCTTGTATCACGGCATCGCTTGATACTGAAACGTAACAATATTTTTGTCAATGAAAAGCTGTTTTACGATCTCAGCATGATGGAGTGTGAAGGTGAAATTAGCATAGAAGATTCCCCAGCTACTGTTAAATCATTTGTGTGGCAGCATTTTGGAGACCTGGTGGAGACAACAAACATTGACAGAAAAGACAAACAATATGTAAGCCACATTTGAAAGTGCACTTGAAAATAGTGTGTCTCGTTCTCATGACCTCAGTATTGTGTATCGTCTCGCGCTGTGAGCTAAGTGTATGGTCACATCCCAACCTGAAAACAACCAAAACGCCAGTGCTTAAATAATCCTCCCTGACCCCCATGGATTTCTGTGTGTTAAAATTAATTTGTGGTAAATTTGGGGCCCCTGGGTGTCTTGAACAGTGAGACAGTTTCCTGCTTTGCCCATTTGGCTTTGATGGCATTACAATTGTGAATGCTTGAGGGAGAAGGCTACACATAACATAAAAAAAGGAGTTAACGTTTTAAAAGGGAATTTTGCTAAATAATTAAGATTAACCCTTTGTGTGTTTTATTGATACAATCTTCTTATTTGTCTGGGGTTCCACAGACCACACCGATGTGTGTGTAAAAACAATAATCTCACTTTATAATAAGGGCACACACACGTTTAAGTAAAGCTAATACATGACGGATGAGTTAATGAATTAATGCAGGATGTCTCCTGGTGCTCACCATTAATAAATAATCAAGCCACTATGATTTATAGTTGATGGATCATCTATTAATGAATGTTTGACTCATTGTTAATTTATACGTTCATTTACACATCACCCAAACACCTGGAATCCAGTTACATAAGAAGGGCCTTTCAAAACTAAACATCAGACCCCCTGACACAACAGTAATACCCAGTTTTTCTCCCACATCGTTAATGTTATTAGCAACGCCTGTGCTTTCCCTATTATGACAAGTTTGGTTTATTACAGTTTAATTTACCCTTACCTCGCCTATTGCAATACCACGGAAGAGGATTAGGACCACATGTCAAAAATGTATTTGAGTTCTGACTTTAAACTCAGAACTGCATGTTTCACGTGTGGCCCTAATCCTCTTCCGTACAACAGCCATCTTCCATTTGGGCTGCCACTTATTCCACCTCACTAAGATCCTTTCTTTCCAAAAAAGATCATCCAGACTTACTACATTTAGTAGTCTGATCAAATATTCTTTCTAGCCTATTTCCAATATAAATATACATCATACCCACATAACATCGGACATAAATAGTTTATGTCTGTATTAGCCTAATTATTGAAAACAACTTTCTGTCAATTCTCTGTCAGGTAAGGAGGCTCAGCTGTGGAATAAGGACCATATAGTGTAAAAGTCTTCCCCTCTCCCAACCTTAGAGTTAGGCGTAGAGCTTATTCGACTTTGCAGTTTCCAGCAGCTGTGTGCCATGCTTATCAGCAGCTGACATGCCTTTAATTATTCTATTTTGTCTTTTTTTTTCTCATTTCTTTTGTATATTGTGATATCTGCTTTTTTAAATCTCAAAATCAGAATCTGTTTTAAAACTTTTCTGCATTATAGTTGCCTATTTCTGTTATTTGTGCAAATAAATGAACTAAACATACATTTTCTTGACAGTAACCTAAAATTGTTTTTTAGATGAATATCTTCTTTTCTGTTTGGGAGGTTATTGAAGTCATACCGCTACCTACAGGCGTGGCTGTGGGTGACACCTGGCTGACGCTGCGCGGAGATGGAGAAACACTCTCTGGCTGATCTGACGCGCATGTATCGGCGTCACCGGCGCCTCTGACGGTGGGAGGAGAAGCTCACCGGAGCGCAGCGGCGCAGACAGACAGATGGTTAGTGAGTGTCGGTCACCATGAGCCACCGGCACCGCGCGCTCAGCTGCCTCTCCGTCGCGCTCGTCCTGCTGCTGCCTCCGGGTCCGGGGCGCGTGGCGGAGCCCGTGGTGGCGGCGGAGTACTCTTCCAAAAGCGACTTGGACTACGAGTTCGGGGACTACCGGGGGAAGTGGTGCATCGACGACCACGGTTTTGTTTACGGCATCGGAGAGGTTTATTACCCGAGCTCCACGGCGTGTCCGTGCACGTGCACCGTGGACGGTCCCGTTTGCGTCCGACCCAAGTGTCCCCGCATCCACCCCCGGTGCACGCGGATCAGATATAAGGCATGCTGTCCGGTGTGCGAGGCTATGGCCAGGGTCTGTGTCTACGGGGGAAAAGCGTACCGGCTCCTAGAGGAGTTCAGGGTGAGAACGATCCAAACTTCTACACCCCCCCCCCCCTCCCGAGTTCACACAGCTCCAAAAGTATTTAATGAGGCAGCTGCTGAGTGATCCTGCGTTATTTGAAATTCATGCAAGGTAGATGCATTCATCATTTTACAACACAGGGTTGTATAACGAGATTAAGTTGTAGCTGCCTTTATGCTACTCACTAAAACAAACGTTATATACAAAAATGATATAGGCCTACAGCAGATGGGTGGATAAATAATAAGTCATAGAAATAAAATTATTTTACTTGATGGAGTGCTGAGGAACTGATACACATCACCTGTAATGACGAAGGCTGTCAATGTATTAGTGCTTTGGGAGTTTGCGCACAGGCGCTATGCAGTTGATGTATTTCTTTTCTTAACTTCCACGGCCTGCATAACGTATTATTAGGCTATTGACATGAAAACTTAAAGGTTTAAAATTTCTTTGCTGGCTTCCTTTCACACTCGTGCGTGTCTCCTTAGTTCATATCAGGTGCAGCTGAACCAGCCGTGCTGGAAAGTACCTCTATGTTGTGAAATGTAACGTGAAATGATTTATTGATGATATATTGGGAAATGGTTTCACTTATAATAATTGGTTGAGGGAGAGGTCTCAGGGTAATTGTCCACTTAGTCTCCAGCCTTAATGTTGTATTGCTAAAAGCTACTACAGTTGTGTCTCGCCACGGAGCTTAAAGCTGCACCTGTCAAAATGTTTAGATGAACAACCGAACAAGTTAGCCTACTATGCTTAAAGGACTGTTTTCTTAGCAGCACAAAGTTATAACAAGTAGCTGGTGAACAAAGGGGAGCATTCATAAGCTAAAGAGTCAGATGGTTTTGTTCTCAGATGTTGGTAGAGACCAAAAACAGAGCTAAAAGAGAATGAATACTGAATGAATAATGAATAATGAATAATGAATTTATCAGACAAGTTAAGTTTGAGCCTGCCAGTCATCTCTGCTCTGGTCTCATTCGTTTACTGTGATTGCTCCAAATGGTCACAGTTAATGAGACAATACTAAGTGTTCGTATGGACACATAAGCTCAAAGTTAGTGAAATTTGAAATTTTGTGTTCCAGTTGTCAAGGTGCGAGCGATGTCGCTGCGAGGCCAACAGAGAGGTGTACTGCAGCATCTCAGACTGCCCCGCCCCTCACTGCGTCAACCCCACCTACGAACCCAACCACTGCTGCCCCATCTGTAAGAGCGGTAAGGCTGAGCACCCCAGTGCTTTCTCTTTGTCAGTTCAACACTTTGCTCCATGGGTTTCTCCAAAATTCATTTCAGCATGCCCAGGATGTCATGGTCCACAGAGGATAAACTAATGTGTTTGGTCACCCTGTGATCTTCTCTCAGGTCAAGGGTTCCACCTGCACCTGTAAGTGCATAAGTAGCACAAAGTGCTTCACAATAAAAGACAAAAAAGCAAATAAGAGACAGAGCACCGGAGATGACTAAACAAAAACCAGCTGAACAAAAAGCAAGTCTTAACAATTGGGTCTACAAAGCTATCCACGATTCTTAAGTTCAGCGGGAGAGAGTTCCAAAGTTTAGGAGCTACAACCTCAAAAGCACAGTCTCCTATTGTCTTGACCCTGGAGTGTGGAGCAACCGCCAAACCCTGATCGGAGGAGCTCAGACTCCTAGAGGTGATACACGGCTGCAGAAGCTCTTCACTGTAGGCAGGTGGCTGGCCAAGGCCCTTAAACGTGGTCACATGATTCTTGTGCTGAATTCTGAATTTGATGGGAAGCCAGAGTAAAGAAATTATTACTGGTGGTACATGAGAGAATTAGAGAATGTGGAGGCAGTTATTCTGTCCTCTAGCAGAACAGCATATCTATAAAAAAGGGAGAATAGGAGATCAGCAGAATTATCCTTTAGTTGAGACAGTTTTGAGAGAAACCATTGGCACGTAAGCAAATTGCCCTCACTAGTGGTGTTGGTAGTGAGGAAGTTCAGTTGTGCACATGGTTATAGCTATAAGAAAGAATCCAAAGTCCTCCACAGCCCAGACTGACTCATGGTAAAACCCATTTAATATATAAAAAGCATTACAGAAAAATGCACAACTAAATTTGCAAACATGGCATTTTCTCAAGGATTGTTACGGGTATGGTCAATGTAACAATAGCTAGCAATATATATAACTTAGCTAGCTAGCTACATCTAAATATGGATCTGGCCGGGGATACCACTGTGGTTTTAAACCTTTTAATTCTGTTGATGGGGTTTGTTTGAACAAAATGACTTGCAAGGAATCTGTCACAGGACTAGACTATGGTCCCAGCTGCCACCTGCCTCTAGACTCATTCACTGAAGACGCAAGTGACGTGCTAAAGAGACGGAATCTGGGAGACATAGTCCAATAGCAAGCTAAGGTTTTAGGATGAAGTAAACCACCACTTAGTTTAGTATACAACGATTCAGGGGGGACAAACCTTCAGAAAGCAAAGAGTTGGCTTCTATTAAATATATATTTTCAATTTCATAATTTATATAGAAATAATATGTTTTCTCATCCCCTTATCTCCCCCTCCTCCCTCAACCCAGGGATTCCCACTCCCACCCTCTTTACTGGCAACAGTTTAATCCATGTGGACAAGACTGTCCTCTGTGCTGCTACAGGAAGCTGGTAGCAGGAGCCTGACCACATGTCATGTCCCATCTTATTGAGTGGATGATAGACATCATTAGAAGGCTGTCACTGTAACATCGTGCGTTCAGCCCGCAGCTCTTAGAAGCCTCACCGGTTACGTCACCTCACCCTGCAGCTTAACAGAGCCGTCTCTGTTATATCACACATGCTTTCACTGCCACTGACATTAAAGTCCCTTTCAAACGTTGGAGGGATTTGTGTGTGTATGCGTGAGTGTCACACACAGATAGCAGCAGGGATAATAATAATAATAACTCTTATATTATGTGTTGCTTTATTGTAAAATAAAACAGAGAGCCAAAGCAGCTAAATAATCAAAAGCGTTATTTAATTGATTCATTATGACCACCTAAAAGAAAACCACATGAACAAACTCTCTGCTTCCCAGTTGCCTTGCTGCTTCATGGCAGTTGTAGTTAAGTTGTAGTTTCTATTTTTACTGCTCCTCTGCTGGACAGACAGTGGGACAGATGGTTTGGTTTGTTGCGTCATTGTTTTGTTTTGTTTTTTCCCCCAAATGCTGCCAAATTCCCTCACGTCAGCTGTGGGGGGGGTTTATCGAACGCGGTTGGATCTGGCATGAGATGAAGTGTACTTCCTGTCCTGCTGACTGCCGTTGGTAATTGTTTTGCAGGTAGCTGCCAAATAATGCGTGCATGGCATTCAGTATGTCCAGGCCAAACAACATATAAATGCTTCACTAAAAAGTATCAGATTATTTATTTTAAGCACAATTTGGAGGAGAAAAAAAAAATAATTTGCAGGAAGGATTTTTTCAGGAGTTGGCGGCGCAGTGGTGCAGTGGTTAGCACTGTAGGACTGGCGACCTGTCCATCTATGTACACTGCCTTTTGCCCAATGTCAGCTGGGATTGCCATTTTCGCCATAACTTGCTGTCTGGAGCTGTATTTAAAGCTGCATTCTGTGATTTTTTTCATTTGGGGGCAGCATAAGCAAGCTGTAAACCCAGGACTGACCTGTTGCCTAGTAACTTAATATGGCAACTTCTTTGATGGCAAATTTACATTTATTCATTTAGCTGACGCTTTTATCCAAAGCAACTTACAATTGCTATACATGTCAGAGGTCGCACACCTCTGGAGCAACGAGGGGCTAAGTGTCTTGCTCAGGGACACATTGGTGGATCAGTCACAGTGGGGGATTGAACCCGGGTCTCTCACACGAAAGGCATAGTCTTATCCATTGCGCACAACGAGCTAGCCAGGAGTCAAACCTAGAATCTACTATTCCGTAGTCAGACGCGTTATCCATTGCGCCACTAGCCCCTAAATGACAGTGATGAGAGCGGCGAGACGGAACCAAAACATTAATGTCGCGGCACGTCAAACTAAAAGAAAGAGCTGAAAGACGCTAAAACCTTACATAGAACTTAGGGGGATTGTAGCTCCTCTGTGCGTCTGTACTGAGCTAAATGCTAACATTAGCATGCTAACATGCTCGCAATGACAAATGTTAACATGATGATGTTTAGCAGGCTATATTCTTTAGAATATTCTCCATCTTATTTTTGCAGTTCTTTCCTGAAGCGTTGTTTGGTTGCCTTGCAATTTCTGCTCCTGGTCAATTCTGGCAAACAACCAAGAGCATAATTTCTTATTTTTACTGGTGCTGGGCAACGATTAAAAACATGATTTTGATGTTGATCTTGAGATTTACCACATTGCTATGCGCAAAATCGAATAATGAATTCTAGATTGGTGTGTTGCGCACTTTTAATTTTGTACAGCTATATACACAAAAGTGCAATGATGTGGTTTGCAAACACTTTAAACAAATAAGGTGCTTTTTACCAGCAGTATTCCCTTTACACAGCAGCAATAAAATATTTCTTGTAAATTTCAACTTAAACATTAATGTAATCAAATGAAATATAAAACCAAAGCTGTTTGCCACTGCCAGCATGAGTCCAGAGCCACAATCATAAAATCATAACTGGCTCCTTCTGAATAACAGGTAGCATACACTGCACCAAATTATAAACGCAACACTTTTGTTTTTGCCTCAATTCATCATGAGCTGAACTCAAAGACTTTCTCAATGTACATAAAAGGCCTATTTCTCTTAAATATTGTTCACAAATCTGTCAAAATCTGTGCTTCTCCTTTGCCGAGATAATTCATCCACCTCACAAGATTCTGATCAGACAGATAGGCATTGAACAGGCGTGCCTTAGGCCATAATTAAAATAATATGGCCTAAGGCGACTAGACAAAATAAAATACTTTTCCTGATAAGGTTTAGATTTTCTGTGAGCAACATGCCCCTGTACTGTCTTGCTTGTTGCTTTAGGTCCCAACTGCTTTGCTGGGAGCAGGGTGATCCCGGCCGGGGAGCGTGTGAACATTGATGAGCAGACAGTATGCTACTGCACCTACCGGGACGGGACGTGGCACACCCATCCCCAGGCCACCTGCGAGCAGCGCCCCCAGCCCAGCCTGACACCCAGCGCCAGAACCGACCCCCCCAGGGACGAGGAGACCAGGGCGAGAGGGGGAAGGCCGTTCATTCCCAGACTGGATGTGATACCGTGAAGTTAAATAAATGTCTAATGGAGGCAGAGCCACTTTTGCAGGCACAAACTCTAACTTTCTCTATTTGTAGTAAACTGGGCTTCAATATGGCATTACTCAACATGCACATTTACGTTTTACACAACCAGGAAGATTATTTCAGAACAGCTCTGCCTCGAGGAAACGTTGGGTAATCTGCAGGGAGGTTGGTGTTGAGGGAAAATGAGAAACTATAGGGTGAAACTGGCAACACAAATTATTTTCAAACATGACTTTTGGACACCTGGTAGTTTTTTTACATTGTAATATTTTCCATTTTATCACATTTAGTTTTAGCTTCAAGTTTTAATACTCATTTTTGACTTCTGTCAAAAGACCTAGGGGAGAGCGGGGTGATCTGAGCCCGTGGGGACGTTGAGACACCCCTTGTTTCTCGGTAACCAATGTTGGGAACTGACGTTTGAGTTTGCATAATAAAATGCCTTTAATGTCATCGACCACCATGTGGCTCAACTTATCCTTTCCCCTTATATGGGGCAAGTTGAGTCAAGAGTCTAAATGGATCATTCCCAGGGATCCACCACGTGATAAAACATATGTATATATTTTAGTTGGAGACATTATTGTCATGTCCTCACTTTAAACATGCATCAAGTAAAAAGTGGCTCAACTCACCCCGCTCTCCCCTACACCCTATATTTGTTTCAAAAGGGGAAACTCAGTATGTCCGGCCCAAATTAAATGAATAAGATGAACCAGTGTTGAAATAATTAGCCTGTTGTTCACTGAGCCCCAAAGTGTCGAGCTTTCCATTCTCGAATTGTCAATTAACTGATTATTTGATCTACAGAATTTTGCTAATTTCTTATTATTAGTATTTATTATATAGTTATTTGTTAGGCAAAAATGTTAACATTCACTGGTTCCTTGCTTGCTTGTTAAATGTGAGTTTGAAGTTTGAAGATAGAAAAAGGGGCTGAAGAGGCACACTGACAGGGAGATTGATGCCTAGTGTGGATTATGTCTATACGCTCACTGCTGTTAAAAAAAGTATTTCTTCAGTTCATCCCTTCCTGTACATGGAAAAACCTACAATCTACCTATATGTCTGTGAAGAGTTTTAGTTTTCCAGGTTATAGTTTAAAGAAATCAAGGGCACTGGACCTGGAAAGAGATGAAAGGACAGCATTGTAAGTAGGGGATAAGTGGTGTATCAGCCCTCCTCCTCTGTTTAGAGATGGTTTCTCTATCATGGTGGAGATGGCATCTGTCAAACTATACAAACGTACATTGTTGTCATCAATCAATGACAACAATGTACATATTTTGGAGTTATCCCCCACCTACAGTGCAGTCCTTTCATCTCTACTCAGTAGAGTGAAAAAACGCTAACATTTGGCTTCTTGTGACTCCGACCATGACGACTGTGGTTACAAGTCAGGAGCACTAACGAACCAAGTGTATCCATCACCACGATAATGACCTCAGAGGTGAAATGGCTGGGACTCTGTCAGTCCCAGCCATTTCACTCAGTCAGAACTGAAGACTCGTGTAAACGTCTTAAAGGATCTTCAACCAAGTCCAGCTGCCCTTGATTTTTACCTTCCTTGGAATGAAATCTAAATACTGACCGGACACCTCCTCTGCCTCATAAAACCTCCCATCGTTCCACTGGGGAATATGGATGGAGACAGGGATTGCCAGGATGTGTGAAATGGTTGTATTGGTGACATATAGTAAGCGACAGAGGAGGACCAAGTGTTGGGTTTATGGGGTAGTCTGGTTTCTCTCCATGGACCTGCTGGTTTCCATCTGTGTAAGCAGAGAAACAGTCACATGCTACCTGGAGTAACAGATGGTACACACAAATGTAATGTGAAGAGTACATAGCAGTAAGCATTCATCTGCCTCCTTTAGAATGTATACTTTGTCAGTCTGTTGACAGATTGAATAATGTGGCTTTTTTTCTTGACCCATTCTCCTGCAGTGAGGTCACAGACATCTTGCTCTGTTTTGTTGTACAGTATTTCATGTTCTCCTGACAATACGCAAGAAGTGCTGACTGTCAGAGTTTGTATACCTGACAGGAAATTTCCTTTAGTTAAACATCTCTGTCTTTTCTGTCCTATCCTTGTGTGTTGTGTTCGACACTTCCTGTCCTCATCTTCATGCTGGAGACATGTTCTGTTAGCTGATTATGGAAGAGTACCAGTCATCTTAGATCCAATTTTAAGGTATTTACTGGTACACTGGTTTATAATATTTTGCCCCAGTGGTTTGTCTTCCTGCAGTCTGAGTGCCTCAGTCTTGATTGTGTGCTGTTGTTGTGTGTCGTTTTCCTGTAAGTAGTTACATTTACTGTTGGAGGCTGTGAAATAAAGCTTGTACAAATGGACATACTTTCACCTATGGGTTGTTGGGTTTCAGCACACCCTCTAATGGTAGTTCTGAGAGGCTGCATTAGATGCAACATAAAGTTCAGAGCTCATTCGGAGTGTGGTCTACTCATATATCAAATAGGAAAGTTGCCTCAACTGTAAGGAGCTAGTGTTCATATTTGAAATTGTGTGCAATACAGCTGTAAATATTGGCAACATAAATATAACAAGGGTCCCATTTACACCAGATTTCAGCCCCTCGAAGATTTCCTACAGCTGCAGAATTGAGGCATGTGATTTTACTACATCAAAACTTGTAGCACTTTTAGATGGCAAAACCCAACATGATGATCTGCTTTCTGAAGGTAATTTCATTAAATATCCATTATTACAGGTAATAAGCTCCATAAATGTTCCCAAAACAGCATCACACCTATACATTAGCTCGATCTTCAACATTCCAACTACATTCTAAATAGTGTTTCCTGTACAGAAAGTATAAATGAAAACAGAGCTATGAGGCTTGATACCAACAGTTTTTATTGAAAACAAACAAAAGGTGCAGGTCCAGCTCAGGCTATGCTGCCAGCGTTGGAGGCAATCCTGGGCCAGAGGTCAGCGCACTCTTTGGCCACTGGACCTGTGATGGCTGAACCTGCAGATACAGAACAGGAAGGTATTTTAATAGACGCTACATGAGAGACAACTGATTGCTGCATAATACAGACAGTCAAAAGAACATAATACAGAAAAAATGCAAAATGTGCCATGGTGACTTAGTACCAAACTTAAGAGTTAGCTTAATAACTACATCAGGTAGAGGTTTGCTTTGAGGCATAAAAACTGTAGTAGACCTCGTGACTGCACTAATAAAAGCAGAACAGGACTTCATATTGTGCAGGTTAAAGATGTCTCATCACTGATTGAGATTAGTCGGCCATGGTGAGTCGCTGCCATCTCACCCACAGTGATGAGGTCAATATTCCCTTCTACGACAACTCACCCAGCCACTGAGCAGACAAAGCAAGTGCTTTTTGAAGGGGCAACTTCTTCCTATCAATCTACCACCTCTATCTGAGGTTTGTTGCTATAGTGATGCAAATGTCCTGCTGGTGAAATAAAAACTGATGCCACTTTGTAAAAAGAACAAAACTTGGGATAATTTTTAATTTTACTCTGCACACACCTACAAACAAAATATGATGACCAATAAAAAGAGATACATAACTGAAATCAACTAAAATGCCCCAAGAAAAAGACCAAAGTAGCTGCTGCTAATTCTGAGTTGGAGGTTATTAAACACCAACACATGAGAAGCGAATACATTAAATCTATAATTTCCTCTGTAATGCTGCTATCAAGACACACTGAGCATTGCAAATGGGTCGACAAACCCACCTTTCATTTCTCCTTTGTTGTTTACTATGACACCCGCGTTGTCTTCAAAGTACAGAAACACGCCGTCTTTTCGCCGATACGACTTCCGCTGCCGTATCACCACCGCAGGATGCACTGTGGACAGAGGGAATGTGGTTAAATAAATTGATACAAAGCCTCAGAACACACAGCTGTAAACAGCTGTTTTGACTTGGGTGGAAAATACAGAGAAATGGTCACTGCACAGAAGGACTGGTGGCAGAACACAGATTATACTGCGGCAAAATCCAGAATCACTGGATTAACCCAACTACTCTGTTAGTGGTTGTGTTGCACTTTGAGTTATTCAGTGTTCTGCAGATAAACCTGTAAAAGAGACAGCCCATGCTTCCAGTCTCCCTCACTTTGCACATGGTAACAGCTAAACTCGCCTCGACTCTGTTCGCCTTTGGGGAAAATGGCACCTGGTACTTTTTTCGGCATCACCTCTGTTGAGGCTCCAAGCAAGCTGAGGTGAAAACTCTGCAGATTAACGACTGCTTTCAGAGAATTAACAACCCCTAACCCAGGCCCTGGGTTGAGCCAGGTAAAGCAGGAGCATATGCACACAGTTGGGATCAGGACTTTATCTTCATTGCCAAGAAAATGTTCAGCAATCTGTGTTGGAAATAACCTAGCTGCTGTGCAGCTAGTCCTGCGATGTGTTCACAGCAGACCTGCCACTCCTAATGTTACCTCATTTTAGGTGCTCAGTGTGGTTTTAGTTGTCACTATGATGACCAGCTCTATTGAGTGGGTACAATCTACAATGGAAAACAGGATGGGGCACCAAAGAGTTGAGCTTGGTGCCATGCGGGGGAGAAGGGGCTTTAATGTCACTTTGCAGCAGCAATGGTAACTGATTATTTTACAGACACCTGAGAAACACCAAGCCAGAACTTCATTAGAACTTGTGTGAAGCGATTGCTCGACACCACCCCGTCCAAGTGTCTGCAGTCATTCAAGATGATCAGCAAAAATTACCTCCACTTCACGTGTCGTTCTCAATGCGAATGCACCTAATAACCCCTGTCCTCCACAAGCACCTAAACAAACCACCACCTCAGCAGCTCACATCACCGTTCATAAACTGCCTCACCCTAACATCACAATAACTTGCACAGACACCCGTCGTTTCCACTCACCCTTCTTCCGGAGCTCTGGCTTGCCTTTCTTCACTGTGGCCATCACCATGTCACCCACTCCTGCAGCAGGCAGACGGTTCAGACGCCCCTTGATGCCCTTCACAGAGATGATGTACAGGTTCTTGGCACCTGAAGAACGGAGGGAGAACACCAACTTAATGGGACAGCATGGGAGAGGATAAACAAAAAAACTGAGATATTGACCACCGTACAACTTTGTCTCATCACTGATTGAGATTAGAACGGAATTCATATTTTCCATGTTTACTTTTTTCAATTTGGTAGTTTATCACACCTGCACAAAAGCCAAGACATTACAATAGGTTAATTGCACCGCACCTGTGTTGTCAGCACAGTTGATGACCGCTCCCACTGGGAGACCCAGTGAGATGCGGAACTTGGCTCCGGATGAACCACCACGTCCTGCAAGAAGACAATTAAAATAGTCAAGTTTCACCTGGACCAACGTTACCACCAAGATAGACGAGGATAAAAGGTACGTGAGATCCAGGTCATATTTACAATCATTGTGATGTACAGGCTTCCATTTCAGAAATGACAGCCAACAGCTATTTGTCTCATCACTGATTGAGAATAGTCGGCCATAGAGAGTCGCTGCCATCTCACCCACAGTGATGAGGTCAATATTCCCTTCTACGACAACTCACCCAGCCACTGAGCAGACAAAGCAAGTGCTTTTTGAAGGGGGGGGCACTGAGAACAGCCTGGCCACAAATCTTACAATTTTACAGTGTGGCAGAATTCTTCACGTCTATGAATAAAACATTAACATAATATGGCATCAACGCCGAAAGACTTTCTTGCAGTCGACATTGGAAAAGTCAGACAGTATGCTGCCTTCAAGTTTCTTTCTGTACTGCCGTCATAACTTACATGTCTGTCAGCGGTGGAGCTCAACACTACCAGTAGGCCCTAAGAAACTCATGAGCTGAGAGAAAAACGGTCTGTAGTTTTATTATTTTAGCAGTTACCCCTAACATGAGCTGTTTGACAATATAAAACATTTTGCACATTTCACAAGCCGGGAAAATTCACTTAGTAACTGATCCCGTAGGGTGTTAGCATGAGCGGTTTGACTATACACATGTTGCCACTTTCTGTTTCCTAACCAGCATAATTAAAACATTAACGTTACTTCAGTCTACAGTTTAGCGTTACTAACGTCCTTACTGTCAGAAAGCTAACGTTACCTTGCACAACGACACTTTGTTCAAAACTCCTTAGCTGTCGCAGTGTGTTCACAAATTCATTTGCTTCAATAGTGGCGGAAATTTCAAGCTCTCCTCGATTCACGCATAGCTTACCGGCTGTGCCTAGCTTAGCCTTAGCTAGCTTTGGGTCATTTCACTTTACGGAGAAATAATAGTAATACGGGACCTATCGTTTGAGTTCATTAAATGGTGCGTAATTAAGCATATCACATTAACCCTTTCTACGTTTACTACAAGCAGCAAATTCAGACATTCGGCCTCTAGAAGCTTCATGCCTACATGGCGTTGACAGCGGAACATGGCTTCCGTCAACTTAGCCAGCGAATGTTACCGTTCATAAAGTACAAACTGTTTGCAAAAATTTAAAACTAATCGTGTATATCTGTTGTCTGTCTTGCTATATCACACACTTAGAACATAAAACTATTTGGCGGGACGTAAAAACCAGCAGATGAATGTGGATTTCACAAGGTGGGTTTCATACCTCTCTTGGACATTGCTGCAGTAGGGAAAGAGGACGGCGCAGAAAGGAATTGTGGGATATAAAGTTGAACAGAACTTCATCCGGGTCATGGCGCGGGGGCATGCTGCATTCAGGGCGGTCGGAAACATGGACACGGACTTAATATTTATTATATTTTCTACATTGTCTTAATAAGTTGGATGTTTATGGAAAGATATTACGACATTCATCACCGTCTTATTTTCCCTCTTTCCTTATTTCCATTACTCGTTAATGAACCCAAACAGTAAATTAAAACAATCTGTAAAAAAAAAAAAAATGAAACGCGCCTTTTTAATGTTTTAATGACACCTTTTGTGCTCGTTAATGCTACGTTTTCGAAATACAGTTGAGAAAGAAGAAAAGGGAAATTACTGTATTAGGGACAGGTGTTAGAAAAATATGTTGTGCTTTTACCCTGTTGCAAGCCTGTCCTATGTGCATGTATTGCTTTGCCTTGCAAATAAATTTAACTGAAGACGATCCCAGTGACTGGACTATCTAAAACAATTATAATCTTGATTCTGACATTTACATCAATAAAAACCATAGACTATATAAAAACATGAGGTTTGCATATTATCTTCTTTTTGCCACTTGGGGGCAGCAAAAACAAGCACACTACCAACATCACCATATAAAGGTATTGTGGCAACACTGTCAGCAAGTAAGCCTTATCGTGTTTGGTGTTTGGTATTAGTGTAAGGATATTTAAAATTGTCCACATCACATCACCAGGACCATTTCCTGTATGCATTGTAGGCAGCTCTCCAAAATCTCTTGTAGTGCAGGCAAATCGTTAAAATAAAATAAATAAAGTAAGAGAGCAGCATTGTTTGAGCTTAGCAAACTTGCCATGATGACTGATCCCATACTAACTGCGCCCTTTTCCAAAAGACAGACAGAAGAGAAGAGGGTTGTGCTTATAGTAAAGCAGCCAGAGACTTATCTTGGAT
This sequence comes from Lepomis gibbosus, assembly GCA_029875015.1. Taxonomy (NCBI): domain Eukaryota; kingdom Metazoa; phylum Chordata; class Actinopteri; order Centrarchiformes; family Centrarchidae; genus Lepomis; species Lepomis gibbosus. The sequence continues at coordinate 19,145 of JAPMOB010250039.1, read as the reverse complement.
GTCAGAGGGCAGCACTGATCAGGGCATTTTTGCTGTTGAAACAGTGTGTAACAATGATTTTAAGGTTAATTGTTGATAATGAATGATCTTTTGATGACAAAGATTTGCCATGGCTCAATACAATAAATGTCTTCAGATTATTTTATGGACAGCACGTCACGGCTCTGGGCTGTTGGTGTGTCATGTTTTATTTTGAAGTTGTCCTGTCCCTGGTGTCATCGTCTTGTTTTTCTTCCTGTCTGTGTCCTTTAATTATTTTAATAAGTTCACTCCTTATCTGCTCCTCACTAGGGTATTTAGTTGGTCTGTTCCCCTCACTCTTTGCCAGTTCATACTATCACTATGTTAAGCCATCAGTCCTGGTCCCTGTGTTTTTCTTGGTGCCCCCTGGTGCCTTTTGGATTTTTCTACCTGTTGGACTATCATTTATGCCGTGTTGGATTTATTTGCATCTTTGTCTACTTTGCCTGGTTTCGGACTGCCTTTCTCACCACAGTTGTAAGTCCCACCATTTGTTTGAATAAACAGCTGTAACATTTCCTTATCTGTGCCTTGTTGAAAATCCTCTGCTTAGTGAGCTAAACGTTAAGTAACATGCAAATCTAACGCACGTGTGTGGCTGATGGGGAATGTTTTCATTAAGTTTTGAGGTTGTCTTAAGCACCTTTTTCAGGCGTTATAATTTCATCCCTTTTTCACACAGATGTTTTCTCTGTAAAAAGACTGCATGTTGTTTCTGTAGGCAAGACACTGAACCCCTAATTGCTCCTGAAGGCTGTGCCTTCGGCTGTGCCTTCGGCTGTGTGTTTGTATATGACAACACAGTACTAGTTTCTTTCTGATGAGCAGTAGGCACCTTGCATGGTAGGCACTGCCATCAGTGTGTGAATGGATGAATGTTGACTTGTAGTGTAAAGTGCTTTGACTGGTCAGAAGACAGACAGTGCAGTCCATTGACCATTTATTAGTGCACCTGTTATGTCTACATCACAATTCCACATGGTACTGTATCTGCTGCTCCACCACAGATCATCAAGTCTGTAATGGGAGGTGCAGGTCCCAGCAGCCTTAGTAATACAACTGATACTGACAGCAAACATGGGAGACTTGTAACATTGAGTGGCTGTTCATGTACATTGGGCGTGCATGTGCCAGTGTAAACATGAAGCAGATGGTCTATGCTGTAGTTACAGAAGATTTTGGCTATGGTGAAAAACCACACCAGAGATTTCTTGCATGGACCGACAACACGGTGGAGCTGTTACTGAAAGTATAACAGGAGTACAAAGCAACTGGCAGAAAACAGCCTGGGAGTCATCATGATGCAAATTCATGACATGCACAGTAAAAGGGTTTTAAATAAGCAATATTTGCACAGTCTAAAATATTTTAATAAAAATAAAAAGACAGACGTCTATAGCATTGTGTTTTGCTTTGCATAATTTATAAGACCCAGTCAGGAAGCCAAACAGTGTCTGCGTCATCGTTTTTCCTACGGTTTCACCTTTCCACACTAATACACTAATGTGCCCTGGAGTTTAAAAACAAAAATGGGGTCAGCACCGTTTTTAAACTTCTGTTTCCAGTGTTTGGATTTGCTGTTTTAATCTGGAGAGCAGGTGCGAACATGGCAAAAAGTCTCCGTTTAAAAAAAACCCGTAGTAGTGTGTGTTATGATGTGATGTCAAGAAAGAGTGAGAGCTCTGGATAGCACATCTTGTGTTGTGAAGGGAAACTGTATTTGACAAAGAACCCCATACAGGACACTCACTGTTCATCCCCAATAGGTGGCAGTGACTCAATCAACTGACACTACAGTGAGGATCCACACTACTACACTGAACAAAATTATAAACACAACACTTTTGTTTTTGCCCCCATTCATCATGAGCTGAACTCAAAGATCTTTCTCTATGTACACAAAACTGGTTCCGGATCCCTCCCATACAGCGAAACTGCACATTTTGGAGTGGCCTTTTATTGTGGCCAGCCTAAGGCACATCTGTGCAATCCCCACTCTGTCTGATGAGCATCTTGATATGCCACACCTGTGAGGTGGATGGATTATCTCGGCAAAGGAGAAGTGCTCACTGACACAGATTTTGACAGATTATTTGAGAATATGAATATTTGAGAGCAATAGTCCTTTTGTGTACATAGAGAAAGTCTTAGATCTTTGAGTTCAGCTCATGATGAATGGGGGCAAAAACAAAACTGTTGCGTTTTACAATTTTGTTCAGTGTACGTTTTCAGTGGACTTTCCAAGTTAGAGCTTTTCGCTGTGAACCCCTGTGGTACAGCCAAAAGCTGTTGCAGATGAGAGCAGTGAGAGTGAACCAAAACTGAAAGTTGTGGGCCATAAAACCAAAACAATGAACTCAAAGAAGCTATAAAGCTCTGTAGAGTTTAGAGCAACTCTACAGAGCAACTGGTGATAATTCATTGTGACTTCATCACTATGAGTGACCCATTATGGGAGTAGTAATGTGATTCATTGTATAGAAATATTAATCAAAGTTGCTTTAAATGACAAATTAACTACATTAAGTAACTCAACTCAATTAATCAATTAACATTTATCTAAATTTAAGTGCATTTTGCTAAATTTTCTGTTCACAGTATTTGCTAGTTATGATAACCGAATGTATTACATAATAAAAGGGTGCATAAAAATACCTAATAATAGCAAATAACCATAGAAATAAAAGAAAAAAATTATGTATGGTGAATAAAATCACAATACATCTTAAAATCTGAATTAAAGCAGTGGATGTCGTAAATTAATCAAACAGTCTGTGTGTGTCTGAAGTTACATTACAGCCAAAGCTTTTATCCAAACATTTGCTATACATGTCAGAGGTCGCACAACTCACAACTCGCAACTAGGGGTTAAGTGTCTTGCTCAGGGACACATTGGTGGATGGGTCACAGCGGGGTGAACCCAGGTCTCTCACACCAAAGGCAGGCGTCTTAGCCACTGCCCCATCCTGTGTGTGTGTGAGAGAGAGATATATCTTACACTGTCACTTAACAAACAGTTGAATAATTTCACATGCAATAAAATTAACATCACAGATTTTACTATATATAAATCCCACCAACAGTCAACACCTTTTTAGCTTTTTTATTTCAGTAACACAGCAGTGCATTTAATATGGTTAGTAGGACTCATGATATCTTTCAAACTCCACATTGTCTTGATTTTAACTTTCACTGTAGCTGAGATAACTTTATTGTACAACTGTCTTCACAGTAGAACTCCCTGTGACCAGTGAGCCAATCATCATGTGTAAAATCAGGTACAGGGATCTGAAGATGTTGGATGCTGAGACTTAAAACCAAAAGCATCATTACAGTTTAATGCAGTGTTATAGCACTGAAGTGCATAAATCATCTACAGTATCATTTGAGAGTACAATCCTTCTGATCCTTCTTGTCTGTGTTTTTCTTGTGGAAGCTTTTTCCATCTGACTGCTCCACCCATCTCAGCTTGACTCCTTCAGTCGGGCCGCGATCCAGTCTGTCAGTTAACTGAGAAATACAAATAAGCTCAGGTGAATGACCAGACTATCTAAACTCACTGCAGTGAGTTGTCCTATAACATCAGCATGCCATACATTAGGCTGTGATTCAGATCACAAGGAGGAATGAGAGTCGGTGTAAAATATGGAATCACAGAGAAATGAAAAGAGTGCTCAAATCACAGACGGGACTGAGCAGTAGCAAACAAAATTGGAGTCCAGACTGGAATTGAAGGGATATTCCAAATTATTTTTAGTGCTGTTCCACACAAATGCACCACTCAAATTACTAACACCAACATAGGTTGATATCAAAAATTAGTATACTTGGAGAAGGGGTTGCTGTACAACAAACCAAGTCCATACAAACATCAAGGATGTACCAAAAGCAGTCAAAGTTGACAATGTCAAGCTTTTAATATTAGGATGAAGATTAAAAAGTATAAAATTAATAAGTATACTGCCCACAGAGTTCACCACTGTCTGTGTTGTTGATGTTTGCATTCTTCCAGATGCAAATCCATTGCATGGGGTCAACAGCAGTCACTTAACAAAACAACCAATTCGTATTTCTATTGTAGCTGGTGAAGCAATACCCTGCTTCTCCTGCCTGAGTGTCACATTAAACTGCAGCAGCTCTGCAGGACTTAATTTGTGAAATCGCAGGCTACAAAAGCAGATGCACCATGTGTGAGAACATGTGGCCAGATCACTTAATACATTTTATACTCTATTTGATCTCCTCAACAAAAGTTCAGCTGTAAAATCTACTCTGCCTTAAAAGGATTGGCCACTGTTAATCTCCACAGTGGATGTAAGAGGCATCCTGCTGAGAGGGAATTTGAGTAAAACTGCTGGGCCAGAGAACATTGCAACATTACGTGTATGGCTCATGACAGGAGGGCTCTGCAGCATGTGATTAAAATGGCAAAACGTCATTGGTACCCATTAGTGATATCGGTGAGGTGCCTGCGCAGAGCCCAAAGGATACTGAAAGACAGTACCAACTCAGCCACAGCCTGTTTACCCTGCTGCCGTCCGGCAACAGATAAGTATCAGCTGCTGTACCACAAGACTTCAGAGCAGCTTCCTTCCTGAGGCTGTATGCTCTGTGTGTATAGCGAGAAGGGGGCTGCAATTTTAATTTCATCGTGCAGCCCCTGTGTTGTAGAGTGCAGCCTCTAAACAGATTTCTTAGCAATCAAACTTAATTAAATGTTTGCATTTTACAAGCTTCCTAAAAGGTCTTTTCACATCATGCTCAAACATCAATACCTTCTGCAAGATGTCTTCCTTCAGCTCCTCCATGTCTACAGAGGAGTGAGTGTTCTTCAGCACCACCCGCACCACCTGCTTTCTCATTATGGAAGCTGTTTCATACAGGGGAATAGAAATAATTTTCATGTTGCAAATTAATTTAAAAGTAAATTGTGACAATGAATTCATGCAAATCAGAACTCACCCCTGTAACATACGGATTTCCGCCTGCTGTTGCAGTCTTGGTTGCTCCATTTGCCATTTGAGTTTGAAACAGCACAAGAGTCTGTGTATGAAGTGGATGGAGCACTAGGAGCCCAGTTACTGAGTGTATGTGCACTCCCATCTGACCACTTCCATGAGTCTCTGTAGAGGCCGATCCATGTGAATTGGCTTGTGGTGGCCATCATCTTCATCTGGTCGTTTTCAGTCTGGTTCCTCACACTGGCCAGGTCAGTGTAGTGCTTCCTGCAGTAGCTCTGAGCCTCCATCCAGGACATGGTCTTATTTACACAGATGAAGCTCGGTGAAGTGTGCTCTGTATCAACCACATACAGACATCATTACCTCAATTTAAGGTGATAGGATTACCCAAATTACCCAGACTGACAATGATGATAATTACTATTTAGGCATGCTAGTAGCATTCATGGCTTTATGGATGGTAATGTTGGTCACTCCACTACTTGTATGTGGACTAAATGTTGGATTTATGTTCCCCTGATGAACTGCAATATTTTTGTGATCCCTTAGTTCCACCATCAGCTCACCATATAAATTTCCAGTGCTTAGGTTTATGGTCAAATTACCTGCAAAACTAAGACCTATCAGTCTCAGTGTTCACTTCTGCTATTCTACTAATAGGCCATCCAGGCATCATTTGAAGGTGCATGAATAACACACCAATTTCTTTTGTCATTTGACGCATTTTTTGTTTTTCACATGTCATATTATGCAGTTTAGACTATATTGACTTCTATTGTGCAGAAACAGCGTGTTATTCATATGCTTACTGTCACAGGTAAAATCAGCGTGTGTGGGATATAAATAGCCATGAAAGTCTGACACTGAGGTGGTGGAGGGGTGGTCGAGTGGATAGTAAGTTGGTCCCTTACGCAAGTGACTGTTGTCCGTTCCCATGTGAAACAAAATTTCAAAACATTCATTTTTGTTTTTGATTTGAGTTACATAGGTTACCATGCTACATTGCTAATGTGAGCTATGCTAGCTACATAGCGAAAGTATGTCTATTTGCTACGTTACGTAGCTAAGTTTAAGTATCTAGTTAGCTAGCTAGCTAAAGACGCAAGAATTGACATCCCCCCCAATACTGATTATATATTGTGGGATTATACATTCATCAAGGGGTTGCTTTTGCTCTTTAATTTACTTAGAAGTGTGATTTGCTTATGATTGACGTAGTGATAAGATATGAACAAAACGTCTAGCATCATATTAATCAGTATAACAATAGAGCTTGTGCAGAAAACAGGAACCACACCTTTCACCTAGTAAACTCTGCAGCATACAGAGCATCTCATACTCATACATCACCTCACAGACACACACGATATACTTCCCCTACCCCCATACTCACACACACCATGCTGTTTACACTGACAGACTCCATGCACTCCTACATAAGGTCATAGGTCAGCCATGCGATTTACATCTTTACCAGACATACCTAAACAATGTCAAAGGAAGATGTGCAGCTGGGTGTGGCTTCTAGTATTTAGTCATTGGTTAGCAGGAAGACCACAGACTCTTGTGGGGAACCTCAGACGTGTGAGGAGGATAGCAGAGTTTCCAGATATATATCTGCTTTCTGAGCTCAATAAAATATTGTGGGAATCCCATAACTGGTCTCCTTCTGATCCTTCTCATCAACGGACTGGGGGAAGTTGGCGTACTTCAACAAAATGCATTACCAGTTAACCCTACAGCTGCGTCGATCTGCCGATCAGCTTGCAGATGGGGTTAACCTTCTTTGTGTTGCTTAGTTCTTTAAGGACTGAACAGCGTAAAAAGACACACAAATAACGTAAAAAGCGTTGACATGGCACGCTGGCATGTCCTTAAAAGTGGCATGGTATTGCCATTCCATGATATCACGTTAAATAGGAATGAAAATAGGGGAAACACTGCTGCTACCACTACTGCTCTAAACTATATTATAAATGTGGCTGCTTATGAACAGAAACTTAATGAGACACTCCCATGTTTCTGAAACATTTCCAGGGGTAATTAAAACTGCAGTGGAGCCGTGACTGAGCTGCAGTACAACAGGAACGCCTCGTTGTTAATAAGGTGAACATTCGGATTGTACTGTCATAATGTGCATTAGTATTCAGCTCAAAACATTGCTGTGCACACAAAGGCTGTGCTTGTGAGGTCATACTTACCATTGTAGCAAATGAATTGGATCCTCCATGTGCAACTCAAATCCACCCATTTACCAGTAGGTAACATTGCTGCACAAACTTTGTAGTATCCATCGCCATTGGGCTCATCATTGCTCCACATCCTGAACCCAGCCTCTTCTTCACCATAGTAGTCCTGATTTTTCAGAGACCACTTCCATGCATCAGCGTCACCGTGCAGTCCAATCCAGATGTTGTCATATCTGCCTATAAGGTCATTGAGCTTAGCCATGTCTTGCTCAGTATGTACAGAAGCCAGGTCGGTGTAATTCCACCTGCAGTATCTCTGAGCTTCAGCCCAGCTCTTCAGCTCTTCAACAAGGATGTAGATACGAGGATAACATGCAGGTAGGAAACACAGTCCTGTAGTAATAATTAAGATAATTATTTTGATGCATTCAATGATGAACACACTTTGTACCAGGGCTGCCCCCTCCATTTATCCATTGTCAACCGCTTCTCTTGCATAAAGGGTCGCGGGGGCCTGGAGCCACTCCCAGCTGACATCAGGCGAAAGGCGGGATACACCCTGGACAGGTCACCAGTCCATCGCAGGGCCACACATACACAAACAACCAGTCACACACACACACACACCTAAGGACAATTTAGAGTCACCAATTAACTTAGCCTCCATGTCTTTGCACGGTGGGAGAAAGCCGAAGCACAAGGCTTTATGGTAACGTGCACTAACGTTAACTTACACAGCTAACTTACCACTGGTAACACAATGTTAGCAAACTGCACAGCAGACCTACCTGGAGATGACAAGGATAAACCTGATCCTGGATCACAAGCGTTGAGTTAAATGATGATTCTCCACTTTCTTATTAAGCTGCTGGCTGAAACAAAGCTACAGTCCTTTTTTTGCTTGTTGTGTCCTACAGATGAACTGGATACTACAGTGTATCCAGATATCCTGTCAACTCATGGGAGGCAATGTCGCCATCGCCCCTTGCTGGTGTAGCTAGTGAACTGCTCTCACACTTAGAGATCTCTTTTCACAGATCTCAGTGGGACAAATTGAACAAAATGCGTAAAAAGGAAGTCACAAATGTAACGTGACCCACAAATTGACAGGAAGTGATCCGCAAATGTGCAAAATCTGTTTTGTGTGTAAAAATAGATCCACAAATCCGTAAATAGCACAGTAAATTGCAAATGTTTGCATATCACACATACATCTCACATGTATTTTTGTGGATATGATTTTACACATCACAAATGTAAAAATACATATTTGTAGATAACACAATCATAGTACATATTTCTGGATTTTTTTCCTATGGGTTACAAATATTAAAGTCCAATAAAATCTTCCATAGTTTGACGACAGGGAATACAGTACCAAGGTGATTTACAGTGGTCAAACAAGGACTCTGACTCTGGGGATGACAGCAGGTTCAGGTGGGGACAGGGGAGGCGTGAACCAGGAGAGGAGTAAGTTTTGTAGCAAGTTCATTTGTAAGTAACATTATACGTCATCCATCGAGTTGATTATTGTAAAGGCTCATTATTTCAGTTTTGTATTTCTCTGTAAAAAATATATTATATTAAAATAATTCAATTAATATCATAAACACGCAAAGACTAATCAACAGATTGTTTGAAGTAATGACTAGTCGCCAGGGAAATCTTTAGTCAGGTGCAGCCCTACTTTGTAGAGTGAATTAAATGTGATGTGTTTATTATTAAAATATGGCAGAGATGAGAGAGGCATGAACAAATAAATAGTAAGGCCACACACAAAGCAAATTTTAAATTAAACCCCATTTATAATCTGCTTGCTCACTCTGGGTTAAATATTTTTCTTGTCAATTTGACTACATCATCTTCTCCACGACACATATATTATTATTATCCACTTATATTTTAATGTTTTTGTAAAGCACTATGTGATTGATGTTTGTGAAAAACATAATACAAAGAATGTTTAATTTTCTGTACTTATTTCTTTTATAAATACATTTCAAAACTGACATTTGGATTTGATAGTGACTGATACTGACCTGATAAGAGCATCATTACCACTCCAGCCCCTTTCATGATGCACCAGTGGACGGCTTGGTTGCACCTTGAACTGATGAGTGTAGATGTGTTAATGGTATTTAATTATAGGAAAATCAAACCAAATAAACCCACAAACAGGACTAAAAACTACATTGGGTCCCTTGGAGCCTGCAGTTTCTCCCACTCTGTCTATAACTTAGTAAAAAGTTTATGCTAAACTTATTAAGCACAAACTTATATAGTTAAATGCAACATGCAAACACAATCAATACAGGCCTTAGCTACAGTATGACCAATGGTGACCCACATGAGGACAACATTTGGTTCCTTTACACGAGAGATTTCTGTGTTTGTGTTTTTCTAATTTGTAAAAAGGAGATAATGTTGAGTCTGATTGCATGATTCATAATTCAACTCAAATCAAATGGGCTTGGTGGCATTAAAAAAACAAAGCCAGGTGTGAAATAAAAATAACATGATTCACTATTTCTAACATCTATTCAAAATACCCCAAACCTCTGATTTGCCTGACAACTTTTAAACAACACCACATCCCATTTAACACATGTAAAACTATCTGAAGGTAACTTGCGTGCCAATCGTCCTTACCTGAAACAAATGTCAGCTGGTTTGTATCTAGCAGCTGAAACAAATATTCTGATGCTTCCCTCTGATTGTGCTTAGAGCCACAAACTAACTTTCTTTGGAGCTGCACCTCCTACTATATAGAGAAGATCAGTTAGCACAACCCTCGCTTTTAGCACCTAGAGCACTGAGGCACACCATGAAGAGGATCAGTCATCACAGCATGTTTGTTTAGCTAAAACAGGGCTCTGAACTCTGCTGGGAGACTTTGAATAATATAACACACTAAAATGGACTTTGGGTAAGTTCTTAAGAGCAGCCCAGTTTGTCATTGATTATAATTTACACTAATCCTAATCTCTCTCAGACAGTCATCACCAGTGGCTGTGGGGCTCAGTCAAATCTGAAAAACTGTACACTATTGAACTGCCACGCAGGGTTGTGTGATGTTTCGCACTTGTTTCAAAGATAAAATGGGTTTCATCTCAATTTCAAACATAAAACAGAACATATGCACATGTGCAAAGAGGTCTAGGCAGGTGTGGGGAAAAAATGCTGTGAGGTAAGAATGCTTTTAACTTTATGGTGCTGCTGCTGTTTTGAAAGCGAAGTCACACCAAATATTGATTTCATTTTTCTTCTGTTTACTGACATAGCTTTTTGTTAAATGATAATTATAATCTATTCACATGCATATTTTTGAAAACATTTTAGTTTATTGCATTTTCCACACCTACCTAATTTAGCACATACTGTATATTATGTATCACCATTAAAAAAAAACCCAAAAGAGCCACCCCTGCCCTGTCCCTTAATTTATTTTGGCTTCATCTGTATATAAACAGATGATGGACATCTGTGTTGGACAAGTTTGCATATCACGAAGGATACGGTTTACTTGTTTACTTTCATCATGAGCACTTTGCCCAACATGTCACACAATGAAAATAAGTGACACAGATGACTTCTTTATTATACAGAACACTCCTCCATAGCAGGGTATTGAATTTCCAATGAATGACTTGACAAGTTAACAAAATAAAACTGGACATAAAAAAGCATGTGGCTGTGTTTCATACTGTTGCAGACACACTCACACATTTACCCACGAACGCTATGGTCGATGGTGACGATAGTGCCATGACAGTGGTAGAGCCCGATTTGAATGCTTTTGGTACTAAAGGGAACTGATATACAGTATGTTTGTTCATCTCTTACAGTGTCTGGGACAAGTGTGATGAAACCAAGAAGAGTTCTTAAAGCTGTTGATGTTAGAGCAGCAGCAGCGGGGAGATGCAGTAGCCCAGGATGATGCATTTGATTCCTTAAAAAGCAATGATATTGTGGAATTGTTTTATAGTTATTATCATATTATTAACCAGCTTTGTGTGATCGCTGTGTTAGGATTAGATAACGGAAAGATACACAGATCAGGTGTATGGGGCCGTCGACAAATACCACAACAAGTATGTCCTGATATGGGCAGGTTTTCTGAGCAAAACCCCCTCTGTCGTCAGTGTACCGGACAAGCATCAGTCAGTCTCTTATTCAGAATAACTGAGATAGCCCTCAGGATGACCATGCCATTTGGGACACCGGAGGGCCGGGCTCCAAGCCAAAAAGTCATGCAAAATATCAATACAGCAATGATAGCGCTACTGTGGCAAGATGGATTCTGGATGGGCAGGAAAAGTCCACCTGCCCGGTTGACCCATTTGAAATAGAAAAGACCTATAAATAATTATGGAAAGAGAATAAGGGATTTAGAGACTTGGGTCACTTTGGATCTCTTCCAGAAACAGACGACTCTCCCCTTTGCAACCCCATCTCTCCAGTGGAGATCTTGCGAATGCTACATAAAATGAAGCGTGCAGGGTCAGCCTGCCCAGGCGGAATTGGAAAGCTGCAACTCTTGAGATGGGACAACAGCTGGGAGAGAAGCTGTCTGAAATGTTTAACGCTATCCTGTCCAGTTGTGCAGTACATATATAGGTTGTCATGAACACTGTTATGCTTATCCGAGGCAGAGGCATTTTGGGTGGGAGGGACAAGAATAGGAGGTGATGTACAATGTACAAAATGAAAAAGGTTAAAGGCCTTCTGTGTTTATGAGAGCACCTTGCGACAGCTCAGTTTAGCTTATCATTTGCCTTTTGTTGATTAGTTGGTAGAAGTGCATCATTGAACTAGTCTATATAACTTTAAGGAAGCCTTGCAGGGGTCTCCATCATGTTTTATTGTTATTTAGAGAGCTTAGTATTGCTTTTAGTTTGATTCTGTAGATCAAATGAGCTATTTTCTTTCTAGTTAGTGTGGGTTTTATTTTTTATCTTAGCTTTGGAATAAAGCTCTCTGTTAATAGTTTTTCTGTATTGTAGTGTAATAATTCTGGCGACCTGTCCAGGGTGTACCCCGCCTTTCACCCTATGCCAGCTGGGATAGGCTCCCCCCCGCGACCCTGTACGCAGGATAAGCGGTTGATGATGGATGGATGGATAGTATAATTTTATATTGTTACACTGGAAGTGTTTCAGCTGCCTTTTCTTTATGTTCTGGTTCCATTTTCGCAATGGTTTTGGCTAAACTTGCTATGTTACCTACTGCGTTTCCTGGACATGAAATTAAGTTTGTAACACTGAGATCCTGTACATGTAAACACTAAATTAGAGCTGGGCAGATTAAGTTTTGGGACTTTCTTTGTCTGTGTGCTGAGAAAAAATGTTTGAAGCTTGGGGGATTTAAACTCAGCAGCGCAGTGACACCTTGTGGTTTGCAGAATGTTTAGCAGCCCTTCAAAGTGGAGCCAAAGCACCTCACCACCTTGGTGATTTTATGTTGATTACTGTGGCTATATATGCTCCATAAAGAATTGTCCAAAGTGCATGGCACATGTGCATTTAGAGTGTTCAGCTTCACTTTTGCTAATTAAACTGGTGCTTTTTCTGCGTGCAAATTAAGGGGCAAAGGGGTTGGGTTTAGTCTCTTCATTAATCATAGGGATGGTTTGGGCATAACATGAATTAAACCAGTCATCTCCCACTCCCTTTAAAAGCTGGCACCTGGCACAAAAATAGTGGATTAATGGCGCATTTTAAAGAGTATAATAAAATACATATTGATTGATATCTAAAATGAACTGCATGGTTGATTTGTGGATAATTTAACAAATATAATGATGTGTAGCATGACCATACTGACAACACTTTAAACATTTATATTTGTGTGCACAATCTCCGTAGCTTAGAACTTGCTCCAGCAGGTTGGCTTTAAGAGGTTTTATACATCCAGAAAACTATATAAACCAGATCAGGCATCACAGAGCCCTAATGGATAGCGCTGTGGCCTCACAGCAAGAACAGTTGCAGGTTCAAACCCCAGCTGTCCCGGCCTTTCTTTGTGAAGTTTGCATGTTCTCCCTGTGTCTGCGTGGGTTTCCTCCGAGTGCTCCAGTTTCCACCACCATCAAAAACATGTTAGGTTCTCCAGTCAGTGCCATTTGACCAGTGACACTGGCTCCTATCTGCGGTTGGTCCCCGGGTGCTGCACAGCGGCTGCCCACTATAAGTAAGTGGGCAGCCGCCTAACTTACGCTATAAGTAAATATGCTTTAATGTGCGCTAATGTTTTCTGAAATTGATTATTCATTACTAAAGTCATATTTGACGTTTGTGCCAACCAGTCTCATCATTGGGTTGGGTAAAACCCCACAGGAGGAGGAGGAGGAGGAGGAGGAGGAGGAGGAGGAGGAGGAGGAGGAGGAGGAGGAGGAGGAGGAGGAGGAAGCAGAAAAGACTGGATGACTTTGTAGTTGAGTAATTTTGTGGCACAATCTCAGACTAAAGCTCACGAGATCGTGTGTGTGTTCTTTCCAGTCCTCGTCGAATGCTGCAAGAGAGAGCAGGTTCTCAGGAGTTGCTTATGACAGGCACACAGGCGTGTCATCCAGCCTCAGAACAGTTCCCCTGTGAAGAATTGCTGAGACACCTTGCCACACATTACAACATCCACCTACTGCCAGAGGAGATCATGGTTGCAAAGAGTTTCTTGGCCAGGAAAGACAAAGATAATCCCTATTATCCAAAGCATCTTTTCCCTCCTGGATGGTGATATGTTGTCCACCAAGGCCGTCTTTCACATGGCTTTGACTGTCCCAGTCAGCAGCTCTACCTGTGAAAGATCTCTTGGTGCCTTGCACTTAGCTGCAAACTTGACTTAGAAGCAAAGTGGGTCAGAAACAGCTGTATGTCACTTGCTGTATTGTCCATTGAGAAGGAGTTACTGTCTGGACTACAGAGGTCACTGATGAATCTGATGCTTCCCCCTACAAAGCTCTTAGACAGATGAGGTAAAGAGAAAGAGGAGAGACATGACAGTGCAAAGGAAGAATAACACATACTTCAAGTAAAACCTGAAGAAAAAAAGGAAACAGAATGAGAAATACTGACAACACACACACGCTTTGAAATCATTAATCATCCATGAGAGAGGAGAGGAGGTGAGGACAGAAGCAGGGAGACAGATGCACTGACACACTGTATAACAAGATTATGCTGCAAGAGTAAGTTAGTCCTCATGTTTGGGACTGCAGGATTAATGGGTTTTTTTCTGTCTTTTCTAAACTCAGCCTTAGACCAGAGAAAAAAGAGACTAAGAGAGTCAATTAATCAGTGAGGAGAGGAGTTAAACACAAGCAATGTTCTGACACGCTGTATGACAATGGATGCTTCTGCAATTCTTCTCCATTTAAGGGCTCAGATTAGAGGTGTGACTAAACACTTAGCCCATGAGACGTAACGTTGCACAAGATTGGGGCCATGACAAGACAACGATATATTTTAATAGGCCTACCATTTACAAAAAAAAATGTATTAATGAAGTGGTTGATAGGGGGGTCTAGGGGTCCTCCTCTAGAAGGTTTTGAGCATTAAACACTTAATTTGCCTCTGTCCATGCTTTATGAGCCGGTAGTTGGCCCATTTTATAAAAACAGTTATATAAATACATAATTTACGTCACATCGGCCCGAAGGTGTGTTGGCCCACCAGGCATGTGCCCAGTATGCCAGATTGCCAGTCCAGCCCTAGCTAAAGACATGTGTCTTATCCACTGTTCCATCACCACCCCACGCATTTTGGGATCAAGCAATAGAGACAATGAAGACTACTATTTTGTCAAGTTCATTTAGACCTGTGTGTTCCTTCCTTTGAAATGGCTCAAGGCTAAAGTGTCTGGTCATAAAAGGAACAATTTATTTTTTGGCAATTTATTATTTGGAAACTCATTTTTTTCCAATTAGATTGTCAGTCAAGTATTTAGAATTTGTACAGATTTTACTCTGAGTGTGTAGATCCTCACATTTAAGACAAATGAGTGAAACGGTCCATTTAGAGGTTTCTGAACTCATTTCCTGATGGTTCAGAGTCCCCCAAACGCCCCTGATTCGTTATAGATATGATCTGTATTTGTAAAACTAACCAAAGCCCTCTTCTAAAGTCACTTTTCTAACTTTCTAGCTGTTATGACCTTGTCTAACAACCTTTACAGCGTTCAGTCCTCCCTGTCCCGCTTTTATTATCCGAGCTAAGCACTTTACTCTTGATTCACTCATGGACTTGCCTCTTCTGTTGAGCCTGGATGTTCAAAAAACGGCCAACATGAAGTGAGCTACAAGACATACTGTTGAGAACCACTCTATCCAGTGGGTATATTTTTAGTGATTGGGCGATGTGTCTGCATGAGGGACAGAATGACCTCATTAACCAGTGTGTCTTACTGAGCTCTGATAAGCCTCAACATGCTTACGGACACAGGGACGCTGTGTCAGCTGCTGGAAATATGTTACACAAGTAGGCACCTTGCGCATATACAGCAGGTGTGGGTACGTGGACACCTAGAAGATGATTGGATGGCTGCTGCAGCACCTTGAGCAAAGCAACAGTTTAATCAATCTTCAGAACGGATTAGGAATTTGAAAAAAGTCTTTGTTTAATATATACATTTTATCTGAACATCAGACAGCATAGTATTTATCCCACTGAATGATAAAAAGAAAATAAAGGAACTGATTTGAATGATGCCATCTTGGCAGATGCTTCCCTCCATCACTGGCAGCTGGTAAAAAATATTTTAGGTGGGGCTGTGCCATATCCAGTCAGTTTCAGAAACCATCTTAGTACAATTTAACACAAACTGCAGGATACCAGTAAATAGTCAGAAATTATTTAATGCCATGAAAAGAAAATACTCAATAAAGTGCAAATACCTCTAATTTGTACTTCAGTACAGTAGGCCTACTTAAGTTTCTGTCCACCACTGGAAATAACCACATCCTAACACTTTAAAGCTGCCTGTGAACAATACAGCTTACCTCTGTAGCCAACCGCTGTTGTTCTCCAGGTTGATGTACCGTAGCACAAGCACCAACTGGCAGTGGGTGGAAATGTCAGTTGTCTCATCTGCCTGAACAGCAAGATATTCAGCATTTTTTACTTCCTCCAGAATTTAATCTTCAAGAACTGACAGCATGCAGTCCAAAAGTTTATTTTGCACAGTCTTTGAGGTACCTTTGAAAACGGTAGCTGTCTTAAGGTGCTCCTCCAACACACTGGCCAGCGAGGCAACAAAAGCTACTGAAAACGCCAGGGTTGTTAAAGGATTTGGTCTTGTGGCCGCGCAAGGCCAGCTCAAAGGCCCTGCAGAATTTAACACAGCCAGTTACCTTTGATAAAACGTGCCTGTTCTCATCCACCTCTTTGTTGTATTTCTCACCCCATTCCTGTGGCGTCCGTCAGGTGTGTAGCGATGGTAATTCTGCCTAGCATGGCTAGCTTCACCGTATTATCCATATGTGCCCTCATACACTCATGTTTCTTAATCATCTCAGACAAATGTTTCGTGTTATTTACTCCTGTAACAGTCCGTGTTGTATCTGTCCGTTTTGATAAGCAAGCATGGGGAGCAAAATACGGCATTTACATGACTGCGTCCAGCTAGCCAAGCTTTTTCTATTGTACCACTTGCTGAAGAAGCCTTGCACGTACGTTTACCTTTCTTGCTAGCCTGTTTGTTTGACATCATGTTGATCTTGGCCAAGCTCTTTGACATGTAGTTTTTCCATCAAAGTTCTCCTCTCAAATGGATTTTGAAGAAGAAATCTTGACTTTGTGGGTGGCTGAAAGTCTGTGTCTCGAGTTCCACATTCATCATTGTCTACAACGTCAGGTGTTCCTACTCTACCACCGTGAGTATTTCAAAAGTCTTTATTTTTAAAAAGAAAAATCAAAACGCTTTCCACCACCAGGGTGCACTGGCCCCCTCTATTCACCAGCCATCACTGCCTCCACAGAGAAACAGGTGGTCATCACCAGGTTTGCAGTGACTTCAAATCCACCACCAGATGGCAGCAAATCACCATCACTGTTTCTGTAGACTCAACTTTTGCAGCTGACAATGAAACCTTGTTGGCAAATAGTATGCAGACACAGATGTATACTTCACCAACTGACTGTACTGAAATCCCACAATACGCTGATATACTGAGCAGTATATCTGATATCAGTACATGGTGATTTAAATAGGTCTTTTTTTGATGAGAAAGTTTAAGACCCACGGACTGACTAAAACTATGAGGGTATTGTCCCCTGCCATCAGTACATAGATAACCTTCTTTATGTATCGGGATATTTTTCCTCACAGTTTTTTCAAACTGAACATTCACAACAGGCAAAAATGTTATAATATTATGGTGAGCACATACAGAATCTGTTGTAGGAGAAAGAAGTGCAGTTCTTCCATGATCTGAAGAATATGTAAAGTCTGAAAATGATTAAATCCAATCCAACTTCATCTGCTGCAGAATTATTCCATCAATATGTTCTTTTAGAATGTTTTAAAACCAAATGTTTGTTAATTTCATGGACAAATATCCATACATTTGAGGTGCCCACGCTTAGAATGTGCAGCATAGCTCTGAGAACACGCTAAAAGGATATAAAAACCCATAAAGGATGTACAAACCTCTTTGGTCCTCATTCAAATCAGTTTGATGGTGTGGTAATGAACTTTCAAACTTTTTGAAGCACCCTAATTTAGGCTGAAACTTGTTGGAGTTTCTGTATGTGTGCTGCATATCTAATATCAGTAAGATTTCATGGTGTAGGCTTTATCAAAAATAGAACAATCTGATCTTTCATCATTGCACAGTATATCATCTTTCCAAGTCTCAAAATCAGACCAGCTGGTTCTTCAATTTTTCTTTGGAAATATTGAAGAACCAGCTTGGAAAACATTCAGCCTGGTGTTCCCACTGTGTGACTGGGTAATAGTTGGAGATATTGGATGGGAGGTACATGATGCTTGCTTGAGGACAGTTGGTCACTTGATTGAGAAGAAAGTTGGTGAAGAAGGACATTTTTTTGTAAAAACATATTTTTGGTTCTTACTCTACTATAGTTACTTTGATACGGAAGCCCTAACTGGCCATCCATTCAAATATTTTTTACTCCGTTTTCCCGTGATAACGGAATAATTTTCTCGTGATCTGGAGATAACAAACCACAGCTGAATACAGGGGTCAGCTGGTTTGTTTCTTTAGGATAATTTTCAAAAAAACTAACAGTGTCACTGCTGCTCTCAGCATTTTTGTTTCTTCTTTAGTGTGTTTTTTATTATCCTCTTCAACAAAGATGTTGTCAAGAGATTCAGGAGAATCCAATCACACATTTCCTGATGGCTATTTAAAAGGTTCAGAAATACCCGTCAGGAAATGTGTAACGTTAAATGGATTCCCCTGAATGAGAAGCACGGGAATTTGCGTGGGAATGATGGGGAAATGAAAAGTCTATAGGTTAATGGATGTACACAACCCTACATACTTAATGGTGAGAATGTGTAAAGAGGATTGTGAAAAAGAATAGATCATCAGTGAGGATCAAACACACAACCTTAACATCATGAATCATGTGTTCTACCAACTGAGCTAACCAGTGACACTAAAACCCACACTGAAAATATCATTAAGAAATGTTTCTGCCGACCCCTGTGGTAAACTGCTGTTTTGTTATCTCGTTGTCGTCTCATCATGAGAAAATTATTCCATTATCACTGGAAAACGGAATAAAAAAAATATTTGAATCGATGGTCGCTTAGGGCTTCTACTTTGGTGCACCTGCCAAGGTGTTTTCCCTTCTTATGGCTAATTAGACCTCTTCTCTGGACTGTGTGGGTTTTTACAGACTGCTTCATTGACATTTTCATTGTACTGTGTAGGGATGGGACGATTACCGGTTTCACGATAAACCACGATAAAACGTCCTGGCGGTTAGTATTATTGTTTAAAATTGAATTATCA